>SKCR01032250.1:0-86449 GCA_019454045.1 Zanthoxylum bungeanum | reverse complement strand
TGATTTTCGGTGGTGATTAGGGGTTGTTTTGGTGCTTGTAATTTCGGTGATGTGAGGGTAGTTACTTGTGGTGGATTCGGCTATGGAGGAGATGGTTGGGGCTCTTTGTTCTCTTTTTGTGTATATGTCAAGTGTTTTTCTTTGTCTTGGGCGTGTATTAGAGAGTCTAGAGAAAAAAAGTGGCTAGGTTAGTGCATGTTTATATAGAAGATAGCTAGGGGTTGCCCTTGTCTCATAAGGAAAGGATTTTGATATTCAATTAGGATTTCCAAGAAAGGCATACACAAGATTGAGGGGGGACAAAAATATTTTGAATTAGAAAGTTGTAATATTTAATTTGTGTTGGTTTAGGAATACAAATATTTTAGATTGGTAATTATCTTATTAGATTAGGAAGTCAAATATATGATTGGCTTTAAATTGGTTAGGATTGATTTTAATTAGGTATATCTTCTTTTTAGTTTTAGTATATAATATATTCAATTTATTTATATTAGGCATGATTTTAGTTTAAGTTGGTAAATGTTTTATTTAATTGGTAAATGGTTTAAATATTTTATTTAATGCTTAATGTTTAAATTAATATTTATTTATTAATTTGGGATGTGTTTTATGGGCTTTGGGGGGCTAAATGGGCTGGGGTGCGAAGCTAGCAGCAAAACCAGAAACACCGACTCCGTTCGAACGCCAATTAGAACGTGGCACGAACGTCCGCAATCTGCACGAGGTTCGAACGAAGTAACGAACGCAGCACCAACGAAGACAGTGAACTTGTGGAATGAACTCGATGACGTACTTATTCCGAATTTCCCTTCCGACCTCCGTTTCCCGCAATATCCTTAGCTAAAAATGTAGTGCCTCCAATTGAGACTCATCATCGGTTTCACATGCGAAAATGCAATGCCTACAAGAATCAATAAATGTTTCTCCTTCGATATCGAAACGACGTCGAGGAATGCTATACGATTACTACGTCGCAATTGAGATTCTAGTGGTGGAACTGATTCCTCACTTTCGATATTATTCCCATTTGGATCGTGCACATTGCTCCCACTTGGATTATGTACATCACTCCCACTCGGATCACGTAAATGAGACTCGTGTGAAACTAATTCATCATTTTGAGATTCATGTGAAACAGATTCATCATGTTTTCTCAAATTTCTCTCATTACTCCCACTTGAATTAGGTAAACCCGAGTGTTCACCAATCATGTGATCCATGTGATATTGAGTTTCATATAGAGATAAATCTTGACCTATCTCTCCCTGCTTAGGAAAATCATTTTCTAAAAATGTGATATCTCGTGATTCAAATTCTGTCACGCCTCCATTTTCATGTTCACCTATGCAAACATATCCTTTTGATTGTTCAGAATATCTTATGAAGATACTCTTTTTCCTCTTGGCCTAACTTTCCATGTTCGTGAGAACGCACATGAACATAAGCCGCACAACCCCAAGGTTTTAGAAAGTGAATATCTGGTTTACGACCTGTCCATAACTCATATGGTGTGGTGGACACAGATTTAGATGGCACTCGGTTAAGTACATATGTGGCAGTTAATAATGCATCACCCCAATAGGTTATAGGCAAATTTGCTTGTGCCATCATAGACCTAACCATTTCAAGAAAAATTCTATTTCTTCTTTCCGCAACACCATTTTGTTGAGGAGTAGCAGGAGTAGTCAACTGACGACTAATTCCTTTTTCATCACATAATTCTCTGAACTGATCAGATAAGTACTCACGACCACGGTCAGTGCGTAGTGCTTTAATTTTCTTGTCTAATTGATATTCTGTAAAATTCATAAATTTCTTGAAACATTATAATGCTTCGGATTTATGAGCAATCAAATAGACATAACCAAAGCGTGTAAAATCATCTATGAATGTGATGAAACAGATGCTTCATGTCTTGCCTTGACATTCATTGGACCACATATATCTGAATGAATTAATTGTAATGAAAATTTTGCTCTAGTCCATTTCCAAATGGTTTTCTCGCAGTTTTTCCTGCCAAGCAATATTCACATGTTGACAATTCTACCTTCTCAATTTCCCAGAAAGCCTTCTTTGGCTAATCTGTTCATTCTTTGCTGGCCAATGTGGCCAAGTCTAGCATGCCACACAGTTATATCACTATCATCACTGACAGATGAAGTAACAAACGAAAAACTGGAATTGTGATTAAAACATTCAACATTTAATACAATAAAACCATCCAGAAAATAACCAGAACCATAGTGTATTGTACCTAAGTACAAATCAACACCAAATTTATGGAAGTTCAAATTGAAACCTAAATTAACCAAAACCAGCACAAGAGACTAAATTTCGACGAATTTGTGGAGCAAACAATACATCATGTAGTAGTAAAGTTTTTCCACCATGCATGACTAACTTGCATGTTCCTATGCCTTTGACTTCAACCCGTGAGTTGTTGCCAACATATATCCACTTCACCCCAGGTGAAATTCGTCGAAATTCCACGAAGGCATCTCTATCCTTCGCTACATGGTCTGTGGCTCATGAGTCTACAGTCCACAAAGGATTAGATTCAGTTAGAAAGATTGAACTTGAAACACATATTTCATTTAAATATGCACGAAAGGTATTCACATTTTTAGGCTCAGTGCAGTCACGAGCAAAATGACATTTCTTACCACAGTTAAAACATTTAACATTTGCCATGTTTTTCTTTTTGGTAGGACGTTTTCCTTTCCCATGTTGATTGGTTTTCTGTTTCTTTTCTGGCTTGGAAGAATTTTGTTCTTTTCCGAACTGGAACCCACCACCATGAAATTTTCTTTTCTTCTTGAAACCCCCAGGTTTGCTAGTTTCTGTCATATACACTTCAGTATTTGACTTAGCGGCCGCGAGTCGGTCGCTTTCTAATTCAAGGTGACGTTTAGCATCAACAAAGGTTTTGATGCTCTCATTGTAGGTCAAATGCATCTTCATATGCTCCCAGCTATTTGGAAGAGAACGAATGACCGCTTGGACTTTCTGTTCATCTGTAAAAATATGTCCAATATCTGCCAGTTCAGTAATCATGTTTGACATTTGCCTCAAGTGTTTTGACATAGTGAACTCATGACGTTTCTTGTATGTGTCAAACTTGATTGTCAGTGACCTGAGTTTGGTTATTGATGTACTACCAAACTTTTCAGCTAGTGTGGACCACATGTCCTTAGCCATGTCATATTTCCTGAACTCTTTCATTAGGTCATTATCCATACTGCTCAGCAACGTAATGCGGGCAATTGAATTCTTTTTCTTCCAGGCCTCATAAGCCTCTCGGTCTCGCCTGTGTTAGGCCGTAGTACCCTGTTCAGGTTCATCCATGCTCATTTTCAAAGTTTCAAGAACCTCTTGTTCTTCTAGCACATATTGGATTTTCATGCTCCAAATTTCATAATTATCGTCATTCAGTTTCTCACCCTTGTTGAGTTCAGCGATAATGTTCTTTGTTGCGGAAGCCATTAAAAAACACAAAATTTCTACAGACATTCATGCACAATTGTTAATACTTTTGTTTATTTTATCATGAAACGAATTATGTTTAATAAAATTCTTCAATGAGGTTGGAGTCAAAAGGCCATTATGTGTCCAATCATCATCCAATTACCCAATGTAAAAATATTATCAACATAATCAATCATGTAAAATCATTTTCTAAAAATTACATAAATTCTTAGAACATCTTAATCATGCGACTATTTTACATGACAATCATTGATTTAATTACATAAATTAAATTCAACGTGAAACATTCATACATATAATACAATATTTAAATGCCGTAAAATAACACACAGAAACAACATGAAATAAATTAATATTTTACAATAATAATTTTCCCAGTTGTAGAGTCCCAACTCATATATGTTTTTAGATACGAATCCTCAAACTGTTTGGGTAACTCGTAATTGATATGGACAGCCATGGAAAACCTATAGCAAATTTAGGATCCTTACAACGTTTCAGAGACATCGAAGGAAAAATTGTATTATTTGCCTTATGTCGTAGATACTGAACCGCTAACCTCTCAAAGGCTTTATTATAAGGAACATGTTTTTCCTCACGTTTTACTAATATCCAAATACGAGTAAATTATTTTTGCCATATCTTGGGAAGAGAGTGTTTCTCAGTAATCTGAATCTATTCGGCTGTCCTATCCAATTACCTGCCCAGATAGACTCCTGTAACATGTTATTGAAAGTGATGATATGCGAAATCATATCATCGCTTTCACTCATTCGATATTTATCTATTTCCATCAACATGTCTAATATCATCTCCTGGTCTGTGGGTGTCGTAATCACTTTTTCAATTCTTCGAATAATTGCCATGATTTTTCTGCAACAAATACAAGAAAAAATCAATACAATGAAACACAAAGTTACATTGACTAAAATAAACATCACAAAGATATTCATTTTCATAAACACAAAGTTTATGTGATAAATCAAATTTATCGTAGTCGATTAAAACATTTTACACAAAGGATTAGACTTTTAACCATGACGGATCGGAATTACCGAAGCAAACCGATACAGACATGACCAACACGGGCCACACGGATTCCACGCGCCATCCATGCGCCACAGAAGTGGCTCACGCGCCTCCACGCTCCGCCACGGGCTCCCACTCGCCCTCACGCGCCGGCCAGGCTCGGTTTACTTTCACGCGCGGACGACATGTCGTCGCCTGTTCCGTGAGCGTATTACATGTCGGTTCTAAGGTTTAAGGCCAGCCGACTTGTCGGTTGTTTTATATATGGACGACATGTCATCCCTTTGACCTTTGATCGTACGACTTGTCGTACGCTAATCGGACGACTTGTCGTCTGATGTTATAAATACCGGATGACATGTAGTACGGTTCTTCTGGGAGTATTTTTCTGGGTAAATACAGATTCAACTATCCAACTTCTAGGGTCCATATCTTTCTCAATTTTAATCCAAATTAAGCAAATGATATACCAAATGAAGATCTCATGACCTAGTTTTCAAAACATATTTGAACATGCGATTATCAATTTTCTACAGAGAGTTATTACGGCCCAAAGTTGGGAAAATTATTTTTTAAAAAAACAAAAACCATAAGCATTTTCAACATTTTTCATGCATGTTCATGCAATTTTTGTGTAATCCAACTAGAATACATGCATTAAGCTCTGATACCAATGTTAAGAAACGTAATTCCTAATATATTTACATGTTTGTCCTCTTAGGATCTAACCATACATGTATTACTAGTTCTACATAGTTTATTTACATGCTAATTGAAATAAATCTATATTAACCACAACACAATTGCATACCTTTAGACTTGTAGAGACCTCTTAATCAAACTTAATTGATTGCTTAACTCAATAAGCAAATGGTCTTATTTATAGGAGGGAAACCAAGTCACTATTAGCTCACATGCATGGATTACTATTAATCATTTATTATTATTTAATCACATGCATTGATTACTATGTAATCACATGTATTTGGATACATAATGACTTTCTCTAACCCTTCCAAAAATGTTCCATCATGGGTGTACCATATGTTCCCCATTTAACATTTTACTAATTGTTGTCACTTACAACTCTTGTTGTTACTTAATTATTTGATTAACAACTCTTGTTGTTTACTTAATAATGAAATAATTACTAATTGTTGTTATTTAACAACACCACATAATTAACTTAATAATTTCTAACATGAAATTATTACTAATTGTTGTTATTTAACAACACCCAATATTAACTTAATAATTTCCAACATGAATTATTACTATTGTTGTTATTTAACAACACCAAATAATTAACAACAATTAATTTCCAACATTATGTTACAAGTTGATCATTTTTTTTACAGGGAAATAGTCTATGTTACATGAAATTTTTTTATCAATTTCACGATTCACTATCACCTCTATCCTACCTAAGAGGGTGGGTGTAACAAATAATATGTAATTTTTTCTTGAAAAAATTTATATTTTAGAAAATATTTATTTGTAAATTTAAACCTGGAAAAAAAGAGTTTCCCCCCTCCCCTTTTTTTTCCCCTTTTGATGGCAATCTTATAATAATATTACTTTATCTTGTATATTTATGTCTTTTTTACATGTAAGTGAATTAAATGAGAAGAATCATTTATATATGGACAAAATTTAAAGAGCTCTAATAATTTTGACTTTTTTAAGAATTCCCTTCTCTCTCTTTCCTTTTCTTTTCTTTTTCCTTTTTTTTTTTAACCATGACCTCAAAATATAAAATGAAAATGACCCTATGAACATCAAGTCTAACTTTTTAAGTAACAAGACTAATTTACCAAAAGGTACCTTAGCTAGTTTGAATGATTCAAAATTAAACATTTTAATAATTTTTTTTTTTAAATGATCTACTATAATTTTAATACTACTAAATTACTATTCCAAACTGAGGGTTGAGAATGCTGAACCCATATTTATGGAGATTCTCGCTAACTTTATTACTTATGATTGTATTTGTTTACATTCTACTCAGCAATTTTATGCTCTTTGTTTGAATCAAAAAGCTACAACAAAAGGTGTTAATGCATGTTTCAGAAATTAAAGTACCCATAGGCCTGGATTCAACATTTTTTTTTTTTTTTTTTTTTTACATTTTTCACCATTTATGTTTTGGGTGTCCATTTATCGATCTGTTATTAAATTAATAATAATTATTAAACAATTATATTACTAATTTTGTTTTATTCATTCATTTTATCATTCAGTGTAAAATAAAATATATAAATATTTAAAATTGAATTAATCTTAAGTGTAATTAGAATCAATTTATTAGGACAATTTAATAAAATAATTTTTATAAAAATGTTATATTTAGGTTAATTTTCTATAAAAAAATTGTATCGATATGTTTTTAATGAATTAATAAATATACAAAATATTAATTATTTTAACACATAGGTAAATATATAAAAAAATTTAATAAATTCTTTGACTTTTTGACCTGATGGATAATGATATATTATGAAAAAATAAGGGAGAAGTGGCAATCTCTCAAATACTAATATACATTACCATCCATATTTTTTCTCCAAAAAAAAAAAAGAAGTTGTTTTCTGGATTTCAATTGTTTATTTGTTGAAAAATAAACCGTATTATAAAAATTATTTTATATAGGTTCCATTGATTAAACTTTTAGGCATAAATGATTAAATTCTATGGATGTAGACAGAGTGTGCGTGTGTGTATATAATAGGTGAGAAAACTTAATCATTAATAATCTAATGCAATTAATCAGATCATTAAATTTTATTTTGACTTTAAGAGACCATAGACTAAGTTTTTGATGACTAATTTTAATTTAAAAATTCAAATCAAAATATCATCACCTGGCCAGCATATTATATGTGTGTCGATACATAATATATGTTGCAAAAAATATATATGTATGTAAAAATACATTTACATATTTTTTTAAAAAGATAAAGTTTTATTGGCAACCAAAGATAGGACCAAACTCAATAACGATCCACTCACAATAAAAACTAAATACTCAAACTAAATTAAGCAAGCCTTTCACTTTGCCTTATAAGCCTTTCACTTTGCCTTATCATTTTTGAGAATATAACCTTTAAACTTTTGAGATAAAGAGATAAAATATGTCCAGGTATCACTAAGGTCACTCGAGCCCATGGGAGCCAAAAAGTCACAGAAACATTAATTTCACGTATTGTATATGCGTAATAGTAAAATTAAGAATGTAACTCTTCCCAATAATCTTCTAAATACTTAATCCTGCAATGAACGATGGTCAATGAATCCGTGACAATTTCAACATTATGAAAACCTTTTTATTTCAACAAAACTTGAACACCCTCCAAAAGGCTAAGTAATTAAATATAAATATTATTCCCATATCCCATACTTTTTGCAAAAGCATTACTTTAATTAAATAATAAATATTATTCAAATATCCCACGCTTCCTCTCTGGGTACTACCTTCAACATTTAACTTTACCCAACACTTTTAGAGAAATCTCATTTGACCACGGACCACTTGCCCACTTTTGAAGGTTTTATAAGAACCAGCAAATTAAGACTTGAGAATGATTTCATCAACTTTCCCCCATACTTTTAAATTGTCTAATCCGAGATTTATGACTTTGATGTAAGCAATATATGGTGAGTTGTCTGCAATTGTGTACACCTCTCTTATCATATGTTGTAATATTAGGTGTCAAAACACATGTCGTTATGCATATTAATTAATTTTCCATGACAGGTTAAATGGATTATTATTAAAGTTTACTAATCTCAGGCAAAAATATATGTGACATCATTCTTTTTAGGATATTATGGGATATTCTGATGTATTTCATAATTTTTCGGAATTCTCTAGGTCGGAGTATTTTCAATGTACTCCGAGATAGAATATCTCTAAAACCAATTCGAGTCGAATAGTAATGGTGAAAATGGGACGGGATGGGCCGGGCTTTGATAAGCCCAACAGGAGTCTGCCCGACCGGGCCGACTCGACTCGGGCCCGGGCTTTGATAAGCCCAACAGGAGTCTGCCCGACCGGGCTGACTCGACTCGGCCCGGGCTCGGGCCTTATCCGGCCCATTTGTTATTAATAAAAAAATTAATTATATTTTTAATTTATTATATATATATATATTTATAATATTTTTTAAATTCGGGATTAATGTGCTAGGCCCGGCTCGGGCCCGAGTCCGAGTCGGGCCTCTACTTCGTGGTCTGAACCCGAGATATTTTACCCATGTGCTGGGCCAAAACCTAAGCGGGCCGGTCCGGACTGGGCCCAGGCTTTTTTGCCACCCTTATCCGGAGTAGTCAAATTTCAGAAGTGAGTCCTAACTCCTCCGATCTGCTAGTACTATTGTACTATAACATGTGTCATTTTCCTAATTGACATTTTCATATGCACAACGGTTCCACTAAGGAGACGTGTTAATAAAAATTCTCATGTGTTGACACGTATCCCTGATGGCATGCCTTAATCTGAGCACCTACATTAAACATTTAATTAGTCATGTGATATTTTTAAATTCTTCCTAATTAATCCAAATTTTAATCATAAGTTGACTTTATTAATATTTATATCACTATTTTACCCATATCTATTAAACATACAATATATATTTTTTAATAACTAAGTGGATAATTAAAACAAGATCGTGTTTTTGCTTATAATCAACAATTACTTTACTTGGACCACATAAAAAATATATGGAAGAGATTATTATTTCATTGTCCATGCTGAAAAAAATTATAAATTACTATTATTTCAAATAAATAACTTATGCATGGTTTATTAATTTTGTTGGCTATGCGGTCCTGTGATATTGAGAAGAAATGACAGACTCCACAAGCCTTTGGCTACGCATGAAATGAATTGGAGGCAATCTTGCTATCGTCATATATACAACACAATTGTGTTTTTTTTTTTTTTAATGATTAGATATTTTTCATAAAGACAGTTTCATTTATTTTCGTAAAAATAATTACTTTTTTTTTAAGAACAATTACAATTTTAATGATGACAGGCACAATTTTTTATTTTGTTTAGGAGTTCCCATTAGACAAATCATAACAAGATTTTAGAGTTACATCTTTGGATCTTTTTAGCATTATATTTTTATTTGTATACTCATGCCGGAAGAATCAAATATATGAGAAAATCCAAAGTTGGAACAAAAAAAGCCATTTTTTAATTTTAATTTTAATTTTTTATGGCAATCGTATAATAATAATAATAATAATAATAATATAATAATAATAATAATAATAAATAATAATAATAATAATAATAATAATAATAATAATAATAATAATAATAATAATAATAATAAAAGAGAGAACGGTTGTGCCAATAGTAGAGAATCTTTTTGTTATTATTAATTTTTTTTATGAGAGATCTAGTTATGTCCTTTATAGTGGGTACATTATTTTGATTAGTAGATGATGTGTATGTATACTTTTATAATGATAATTCTTTTGTAAGTGGATCATGGAGATCCTGCTTATGTATATGATGATGATGTTACAAGTTGATCATTTTTTTTTACATGGAAATGGTCCATGTAAAAACTCTATCAGTTACACGACTCACTATCACCTCTATCCTCCCTAGGAGGGTGGGTGTGACAAATAATATGTAATTTTTTATTGAAAAATTGTATATTTTAGGAAATATTTATTTGTAAATTTAAACCTGGAAAAAAAAAAAAAAGTCCCCCCCCCCCCCCCCCCCCCCCATTTTTTTTCCCTTTTTGATGGCAATCTTATAATAATATTACTTTATCTTGTATATTTATGTCTTTTCACATGTAAGTGAATTAAATGAGAAGAATCATTTATGTATGGACAAAATTTAAAGAGCTCTAATAATTTTGACCTTTTTAGGAATTCCCTTCTCTCTCTTTCCTTTCCTTTTCTTTTTTCATTTATATATGGTCAAAATTTAAAGAGCTCTAATCATTTATTAAAGTTTACTAATATCAGGCTGAGATATATGTGATATTATCATTTCTATGGTATTCTGTGATATTCTGATGTATTTCGGAACTTTTCGTAATTCTCTGGGTCGTAGTATTTTCAGTGTACTCCGAGATATACTATCTCCAAAACCAATTTGAATCGGATAATGTTTGAGTCTTTGGAATTCTTTTTACTCTGAATTGTACTGACAAGAGGGTGATTCTATTCAGAATGATATCACTCTGGAATAATACCATTCCAGAGTAACGCTACTTCAGAATCATACTCAAGGGGTAGTTTTAGTCTGGGGTAGCATCATTATGTGATGGCACTACTTCAGAATAGTCAGATTTCAAAAGTGAGTCATAACTCCTCCGATCTGCTAGTACTATTGTACTATGACATGTGTCATTTTCCTAATTGACATTTGCATGTGCACATCAGTTCTACTAAGGAGGCGTGTTGAGAAAGATTCTCGTGTGTTGACACGTGTCCCTGATGACATGCCTTAATCTGAGCACCCACATTAAACATTTAATTAGTCATGATATTTTTAAATTCTTCCTAATTAATCCAAATTTTAATCATAAGTTAACTTTATTAATATTTATATCACTATTTTACCCATATTTATTAAACATACAATTTTTTTTTTTAATAACTAAGTGGATAATTAAAATAAGATCGTGTTTTCGCTTATAATAAACAACTACTTTACTTGGACCACATAAAAAATATATGGAAGAGATTATTATTTCATTGTCCATGCTGAAAAAAATTATAAATTACTATTATTTCAAATAAATAACTTATGCATGGTTTATTAATTTTGTTGGCTATGCGGTCCTGTGATATTGAGAAGAAATGACACTCCACAAGCCTTTGGTTACGCAGGAAATGAATTGGAGGCAATCTTGCTATCTTCATATATATAACGCAATTGTGTGTTTTTTTTTTTTTTAATGATTAGATATTTTTCATAAAGACAGTTTCATTTATTTTCGTAAAAATAATTACTTTTTATTAAGGACAATTACAATTTTTTATGATGACAGACACATTTTTTTTTTTTTTTTTAGGAATTCCCATTAGACAAATCATATATAACACAATTTTAGAGTTACATCTTTGGATCTTTTAAGCATTTTATTTTTATTTGTATACTCATGCCGGAAGAATCAAATATATGAGAAAATCCAAAGTTGGAAAAAAAGCCATTTTTTAATTTTAATTTTAATTTCTTATGGCAATCATAGTATAATAATAATAATAATAATAATAATAATAATAATAATAATAATAATAATAATAGAGATAATGGTTGTGCCAATAGTAGAGAATATTTTTGTTATTATTAATTTTTTTTATGAGAGATCTAATTATGTCCTTTATATAGTGGGTACATTATTTTGATTAGTAGATGATGTGTATGTATACTTTTATAATGATAATTCTTTTGTAAGTGGATCATGGAGATCATGCCTATGTATATGATGATGATGATGTTACAAGTTGATCATTTTTTCTTACAGGGAAATAGGCTATGTTACATGAAAATTTTTATCAATTTCACGACTCTCTATCACCTCTATCCTATCTAAGAGGGTGGGTGTGACAAATAATATGTAATTTTTTCTTGAAAAAATTTATATTTTAGGAAATATTTATTTGTAAATTTAAACCTGGAAAAAAAGAGTCTCCCATTTTTTTTCCCTTTTTGATGGCAATTTTATAATAATATTATTTTATCTTGTATATTTATGTCTTTTTACATGTAAGTGAATTAAATAAGAAGAATCATTTATGTATGGACAAAATTTAAAGAGCTCTAATAATTTTGACTTTTTTAGGAATTCCCTTCTCTCTTTCCTTTCCTTTTCTTTTTTCCTTTTTTTTTTAACCATGACCTCAAAATATATAATGACCCTATGAACATCAAGTCTAACTTTTCAGGTAACAACACTAATAAACGTACCTTAGCTAGTTTGAATGATTCAAAATTAAACATTTTAATAATTTTTTTTTTTAAATGATCTACTATAATTTTAATACTACTAAATTACTATTCCAAACTGAGGGTTGAGAATGCTGAACCCATATTTATGGAGATTCTCGCTAACTTTATTACATATGATTGTATTTGTTTACATTCTACTCAGCAATTTTATGCTCTTTGTTTGAATCAAAAAGCTACAACAAAAGGTGTTAATGCATGTTTCAGAGACCATAGACTAAGTTTTTGATGACTAATTTTAATTTAAAAATTCAAATCAAAATATCATCACCTGGCCATCATATTATATGTGTGTCGATACATAATATATGTTGCAAAAAATATATGTATGTAAAAATACATTTACACAATTTTTTTTAAAAGATGACTAAAGTTTTATTGGCAAACCAAAGATAGGACCAAACTCAATAACGATCCACTCACAATAAAAACTAAATACCCAAACTAAATTAAGCAAGCCTTTCACTTTGCCTTATATTCGAATACAAGGAAAGGAATTTGCCATCAGTCTAGAATATAACCTTTAAAATTTTGAGATAAAGAGATAAAATATGTCCAGGTGTCACTAAGGTCACTCGAGCCCATGGGAGCCAAAAAGTCACAGAAACATTAATTTAACGTATTGTATATGCGTAATAGTAAAATTAAGAATGTAACTCTTCCCAATAATCTTCTAAATACTTAATCCTGCAATGAACGATGGTCAATAAATCCGTGACAATTTCAACATTATGAAAACCTTTTTATTTCAACAAAACTTGAACACCCTCCAAAAGGCTAAGTAATTAAATATAAATATTATTCCCATATCCCATACTTTTTGCAAAAGCATTACTTTAATTAAATAATAAATATTATTCAAATATCCCACGCTTCCTCTCTTGGTACTACCTTCAACATTTAACTTTACCCAACACTTTTAGAGAAATCTCATTTGACCACGGACCACTTGCCCACTTTTGAAGGTTTTATAAGAACCAGCAAATTAAGACTTGAGAATGATTTCATCAACTTTCCCCCATACTTTTAAATTGTATAATCCGAGATTTATGACTTTGATGTAAGCAATATATAGCAGATACATCTCCAATCGTCCAAATGACAAACTTAAAAATACACCTTAGATATAATAAAATTAATAAATAATAAATAAATCATTTTTTTTTTGGAAAATATTATAAGTCTTGACTCTAAATTACCCGACACGAGCTTAAACGGAGTATGTATCTCAGATTCTTAAAAAAAAATATCTCTAAATTCGAACGCATAACCTAACAATTAAATTTTAAGCCTTCTGCCACCTAACCATTGAAGTAGATACGTGGCATGACAATGCTATTTGCAGGACACATCTAAGTGACAGATCATGCACTCTTATAAAAATCAATTATCCCATCAAATAATAACTTAATTAATCAGATAAAATAATTAAAAAATACAACACCCGCATGCACATCTATTTGCGCCGAAGCCTTGAGAGCAACATTGTGTATATATGTCTGCTACTGAATTTGGAATATCCAAATAACTTGGGATGAAATGAGTGATGACACAACTTTTGATCCGATCTATGTTACCTACGTATACTAATAACAACTTAATTTTGTGAATTAAAGATATGCATCAGTGTTTTTCTTTTATCATTATTTACAATCATATTTACTTAAATTCTAATTTCTTAGTCAAGGTGGACTAAGCGGTCTATCTATAATTTTTTTTAACAAATAACTAAGGTCTTATTTTTTTAAAAAAATTATTTCAATTCTAATTTAGAATTGAAGGCGATAAAAATGGGTCAGAGAAAAAGTGCTAATTACTTTCAATTTATTGGATTTGACTTAACAGAAGTCCAATAGAGTCCTGGGATGAGTTGATTGCTCTTCTCTGGACCTGCATAAATGTAGAGTTTTATTAGGGGTTATCCCTCTCTCTTTATATGTCTGTGACTTTTTTCTTAATTAAAGTTTCTATATGTGTTTTCAATTTTAATTGCTTTTTGACAGTTGTCGATTCTTCCAACTCTCTCTCTTCGGGAAGCCCATTAGCCTATATAGATGATTTTTAGGTGGAGATGTCCACTACAAGAAAACTAGGAAGTAGAGATGGAAAAATCTGTCGCTAATCCGTCGCAACAGGATAGGTAGCGACGGAATAGAGATGAAATTTTTTCGTCTCTATTTTCTTGGTCGCAAAATATATAGCGACGAAAATGTTAATTCCGTCGCTACATTTAGCGATGGAAAATTCCGTCTCTATTTAGCGACGGAATAAAATTCCGTCTCTAATTAGGTCACTAATTAGAAACGTAAAAAGATACGATTTTTCCGTTTCTATTCAGAAACGAAAAGTTCGTCTCTAATTGGAGACGAAATCCTTTTCTATTTTCCGTTTTTAATTTCCTACGAATTTCTTTTTTTTTTTTTATAAAATTGTTATTGTTTAATTTTTTACGAAATTAATTTTATTTTAAACAATATCATTAATATTAGTAAAATTATAAAATAAATACAACAATAATAAAATAAAAATTTTATTATATAAACTTTAGAATGTTTAAAAAAGTACAACATAAAAAAAAATACATATCTCTTTATTTCTATGCTCACGATATAATGCCTTCATTTTTCGTACAAATCAGTGTTATCGATTTTAAGAACAGTACCAGAATAGTATTATGCATCTTTTTCCGTAATTTCTCCCCTTCAATAAGTTGATTTTTTTCCTCTTCCAGGCGATCTTGTAGTTCACATTCAGTTCTCTTTAGCTCCTCCAATTCTGTCCGCATTTCAGGCTTAAAACACAATTTAGAGACGAACTGTGCTTTGGGATTAATAATCAATAAGCACATTGATCAGTTAAAGAAGAACTGGGAAATATACAAATGTAAGACAGTAATCAAACAACAACAACAACCTCGTATGTTACAAATACAAAAGGAAAAGAAATCTATACTGAAACAACTATTCATCTGCATACACATTATTAGGGACATGGATATATTCTGCGCAAGCATAACGTCTTCAAAAGCTTCAAACTTGAATCTACTGATGTTAGATTAAGGAATCCCAAGAGAAATTTCACAAGGATGGATCATCAGGTGGCAATTCTCAGCTGAAATGCAGTGTTATTGTAATCTTAGTTTTGACTTTTCTTCCCTGTTGAGGTACATAAGGTTCACAAATTGCTTATCAGATCAGACCACAACCTGAATTGTAATCTAAACTTTCAGGCAATATAAACTTCATAGAAAAACTATCACAAGGGTTTAGCAGCAGTGGCGTATCCAGAAAATCAAATCAGTGGGGGCAAAATTATGAAAATTAAATATAAATAAAAAACATACAAATTTTCACAAATCTTCTCTCATACTTTCCAAATTTTCTAGTAGGAAAATCATAATTTCTTGGTTGACAAAGACCCTTGCATAGATATGCTCTTCGAACTTGATCTTGAATATTTGGATGGTAATCTAAAAATCGAGGTCGAAGACCGAGATCCATAGGAAGATTTGACAAAATAGTTTCTACATCGTTTTCTTTGGAAACATCAATAATTCTCTCCAAAGAATACACTTTTTCTTTTGAACAATCATCACTTATTTGTAATTTATTGGAAGAATTTGAAATTTTTTCCGTTAAACTATCATCGGCCGATGATGAAAGTTTTGAGACTTTCTTAAAATATTTCTCCATAACTGTTTCAAAATTAAATTTTTAGTCTATTAGAAAAAAATGATATAAAAATAAAACATTAATTGATCTAATATAAACAATTTAGTGAATAAATTTATATAACATTATATCCATAAATAGTAAGTTTCATAATACAAGCATAAATGTAATTGAAGAAAATATTTATAAAACCAAACCTAAGCTTAAAATATTTATCTATAATGAATTAATGTTCTAAACAAATTCAAGGCTATTTAGTAATTGCAATCAAAATTTCGATCAAAATTTATAATTTCCATAAAAAAATGGATCACAGTGGCAGAGAAAGATTAAAAAAATTCCAACATTAAATTTATTTTTGAAGAGAATTATTGATGGTTTATATTTGAAAAATTCCAAAACCCATTTTTTGTTTTATATGAAGATGTCAATCTTTACCTTTATTTTCTCGCTTACTATCTGAATTGGAGGGTTGGTGTAGCTTGCAAGAGGATTGTTCTTGCTCTTGCTGCTTTGCCAAGCTGTGTTGCTGATTTGCTTCCTGGAGTTGCTGAGTCACTGATGACTGACGAATGACGCCTGACTTGTTTGATGCTTCCTGATCTTGCAACTTGTAAGAGTGGGTTGTAATTTATTTTTGATTGGAATTCTTAAATTCTTAAATTCAATTTCAGGTCTTGGGCTTGTGGGCTGAATTTTTAAACTCAGCTGAGATGCTCTACAGATGTGATCCATGGATTTTTCACTCAGCTAATAGAAGAAGAAGTTGAGTCGAGCAACAACCGGGAATCCTTTCAATCTTGGGCTTGTGGGCTGAAATTTTTTTTAAAAAAAAATTCTTGAATTTTTGGTGGGCCAGTGGGGGCAACTGCCCCCACTGGCCCCTTAATGCCTCCGCCCCTGTTTAGCAGTGGTTGCAGATCTAATGAACAAAACACAATGTAACAAATTGCAGAAGAAGAAAAAAACAATAGTAGTATAGTCGATCCACCAATAACTTTTTTTTAGGACTCTGCATTAGAGAGAGACAGAGTTTCATTACTCAAAGCTTCCATCTACAGAAACCAAGAAACTTTCTAATATTAATAATTTGATAAAAAGTTGTACTTTCATTAATTAAGAGCAAACAAATGCAGTATTCGAATTTAATAAGCAAATGGAAAACGAACTTATGCTCAGGTAATGTTAAAGACAAATTTATGAAGCCAGCTAACCGGATTTTTTTAAAAAAAAAAGGTATGCTTCACCCTTACCAATTCAGTGTCTAAACTAAGCAAAACTACTCAGGAAATAAGAATGAATAAATGAAACCGTGCAAATCAAATATAAGGATGAATTCAACCACACAAATCAAAACATCAGAGTTTCCACAACCTAATACTATTTACATGAATATAACCAATCAAGGCAACACAATTCCTAAACCCTAACTACCAAAATGCATAATAATTAACTCAATTTTGTAAGAGCACAAGTGTTTTCACTCCATGATTAAAACACAATTTCAGGCTTCTATTCAGATTCTTAGAACAGATTATGGCAAAGAATATTTCAATTCTCTTCTTGGTGAGTATTTGCATGAAAAAGGAATTATTCATCAAAGCTCTTGTCAACTTTAACATTTAACAACCACATTATTTCAGCACAAAGGAGAAAACAACAGAGCTTGACAGTTGAACACTAACCAAGGTATGGCCGCCAGAGAGAGAAACAATATCCTTGTCACTGAGTCCCATTTGACTACCAAAGACAACCCTCAAGTGATCAGAACCTGCAGGAATTAAATGTTAAGAAACCACCCAAGATAGATCATGGATAATTGACACAGCTCATCCTATTTCCAACAAAACAATATAAGATTGTCAAGAATACTAACCCTTGGTGGCATCAGGAAGATGACCTTCTGGAGGTGGCTTAGGCTTGTCCTGAGATTAAAAACATGGCCATTGTCAGTAGCATATAAATATAATCAAAACAAAACAAGATGTATGTAATCACAAATGCCATAAAATTAGAAAAGCTACCGTACAAACACAACTTGTAATAGAATTCAGCACTTGACCAAAAGGGGCCGACCAAGTCACAACCAAGAAATCTTAGTCATGAATGATAAGATTCCACAATCAAGATAATTGAAGGGAGAAAATCAAGGGATCTCAATTTTTGAATCTTTTGTAATTATGTCATTTATCTAGTAGTTAATCCTTACCTTTCATTGTAATCTCTTTCCTATTTTAAATTTCAAACAATGTGTATATATAGTGTTAAGTGTCATTGTGAATAATAAGAAAAATATATTTCTTCAAACTTGTCATCTTCAAAATTCTACATGGTATCAACGCCCAGATCCCTTCTATAATTTTTTTTTTCAACATCACTTGGCAAATATTTCTCCACTACCTCCATCCCCTGTTCCAATGGCCTCCGACGGTACCCAAAATGTCATCCCCAACACCCAAGAACCTACAAAACCTTTGATCATAGTAGCCATCCACAACTCCATCAAACTCACATCAACAAATTACCTCTCCTGGAAAACCCAAATTGAAGTCATTCTCATCGGCTATGATTTGCAAAAACACATTGATGAAAATCATCACACCCCACCACGTACCATCACCACAAATAATGTCACTTCTCCAAATCTCGAATATCACACCTGGCTACGCCAAGACAAACTAATCTTTGCAGCTCTGGTCGGCACCCTATCACCATCTCTAGTTCCTCTCATCACCCAATATACCACCACCTATGAAGCTTGGCAAACCCTTGCCAACACCTATGCTCGTTCATCTCGTGGTCACATCAAACAACTCAAAGATCATCTTAAACACATCACCAAAGGCCCTAAAATCATTACCGAATACATGCAATCCATCAAAACCACAGCCGATCAACTTGCCGCCCTTGGAAAACCTCTTGACCATGAAGATCTAATTGAAAAAGTGCTTGACGGACTTGACGATAACTATCAGTCCATCATCGACTCTGTTAATGGCCGTGATTCCACTATTCTCTTTGATGAACACCATGAAAAACTCATCAACAAAGAGTTATCTCTCCACAACAGGACTCGCTCCCCTTCCCACCCGGCATCCGCACATCCCACCAATGTTCGGACCTACAACCGACCTCATCCTAATAACACTGCCCAGACCGGTCGGTTTGCAACCACCACCAACCCCCAACTTCCCAGAAACTCTTCCACCAACACTAGAACCGACCGACCTCCTCCTCGTCCCTTTCTTGGTCGGTGCCAATGGTGCCGCAATGAATAGCTACAATATCTCAAAGTCTCAACTACCCAACAAGTTGTTGATATATATTCAACTAACATTCTTCGATTCTTCATGACCAGTCAAATTAAAATATTATACTAAGCATATGTTGTAATAGCTACAATATTAAAGTTTTCTTGTGGACGTCCATTGATGGACTGGTGAGGTGTCTGCATGGTGTACACCTCTCTTAGCATATGTTGTAATATTAGGTGTCAAAACACATGTCATTATGCATATTAATAAATTTTGCATGACAGGTTAAATGGATTATTATTAAAGTTTACTGATCTCAGGCAAAAATATATGTGACATCATTCTTTCTAGGGTATTCTGGGATATTCTGATGTATTTCAGAATTTTTCAGAATTCTCTAGGTCAGAGTATTTTCAACATACTCCGAGATAGACTAACTCTAAAATCAATTCGAGTCGAATAGTAATGGTGGAAATGGGCCAGGTCAGGCCCGGGCTTTGATAAGCCCAGCAGGAGTCTGCCCGGCCGGGCCGACTCGACTCGGGCCCGGGCTCGGGCCTTATCCGGCCCATTTGTTATTAATAAAAAAATTTAATATATTTTTAATTTATTATATAAAATATATATATATATATTTATAATATTTTTAAAATTCGGGCTTAATGTGCTAGGCCCGGCTCGGGCCCGAGCCCGAGTCGGGCCTCTACTTCGCGGTCCCGACATGAGATATTTTACCCCTGTGCTGGTATACATGGCAAAAAAGCCCGAGGCCCGGCCCGGCCCGGCCCGAGGCGAAAAAAGCCCGGGCCGGGCTTCAAAATGGGGGCCCGACTCGGGCCCGGCCCGGCCGGCCCGAGGCGAAAAAAGCCCGGGCCGGGCTTCAAAATGGGGGCCCGACTCGGGCCCGGCCCGGCCCGGGCTTAAAATAAATAATAAAATATATATATTTATATAATAAATTTCTTATATTTATAATTTTTTATAATAAAAAAATCGGGCCCGGGCTTAAAATAAATAAATAAATATTTTTATTTATATAATATATATATTTATATAATAAATTTTTTATTTTTATAATAAAGAAATCGGGCCCGGGCCAAGCCCGGCCCGATGACAGCCCGGGCCGGGCTTTTTTCGGGCCCGGGCCAAATTTTTTTTTGCCGGGCTCGGCCCGTTGCCATGCATATGTGCTGGGCCAAAACCTGGGCGGGCCGGTCCGGACTGGGCCCGGGCTTTTTTGCCATCCTTATCTGGAGTAGTCAGATTTCAGAAGTGAGTCATAACTCCTCTGATCTGCTAGTACTATTGTACTATGACATGTGTCATTTTCCTAATTGACATTTTCATATGCACAACGGTTCCACTAAGGAGACGTGTTGATAAAAATTCTCGTGTGTTGACACGTATCCCTGATGGCATGCCTTAATCTGAGCACATACATTAAACATTTAATTAGTCATGTGATATTTTTAAATTCTTCCTGATTAATCCAAATTTTAATTATAAGTTGACTTTATTAATATTTATATTAGGGGTGGCAATTTGGGTCAGTATTCGTTTATTCGTTCGATTCGATTCGCTTTAAAGCGAATACGGGTTTGAAAAAATAGATTCGTTTAATAAATGGGTCAATTCGATTCGATTCGTTTATTAAATAAATCGAATACGAATTTAAGCTCATTGATTCGTTTATTCGTTTAGGATTCGTTTATTATTTTTATTTACTAGTTCTTGTTAATTTTCAATTAATATTCGAGAAATTATAGCTAATTATGATAGAAAAAATTAATATTTTCGATATTTGGTGAGGTATTTTTAGTAAATATATTAATTACATATTTCATATGTATATATTTATGAAGAATTAATGTAAATCAAGTGTGGTAGATTATTTTATTAAATAATATCAACTAAACGAATAAACAAATATTTGTATTCGATTCGTTTATTAAACGAATCGAATACGAATCCTGATATTAGGATTCGTTTAATAACGAATCGAATATGAATCAATCACATTTTGATTCGATTCGTTTAAGATTCGATACAAATTCGATTCGTTGATTCGTTTTGCCACCCCTAATTTATATCACTATTTTACCCATATCTATTAAACATACAATATATTTTTTTAATAACTAAGTGGATAATTAAAATAAGATCGTGTTTTCGCTTATAATCAACAATTACTTTACTTGGACCACATAAAAAATATATGGAAGAGATTATTATTTCATTGTCCATGCTGAAAAAAATTATAAATTACTATCATTTAGAATAAATAACTTATGCATGGTTTATTAATTTTGTTGGCTATGCGGTCCTGTGATATTGAGAAGAAATGACAGACTCCACAAGCCTTTGGCTAAGCATGAAATGAATTGGAGGCAATCTTGCTATCGTCATATATACAACACAATTGTGTGTTTTTTTTTTTTTTTTAATGATTAGATATTTTTCATAAAGACAGTTTCATTTATTTTCGTAAAAATAATTACTTTTTTTTTTTAAAAACAATTACAATTTTTATGATGACAGGCACAATTTTTTATTTTTTTAGGAGTTCCCATTAGACAAATCATAACAAGATTTTAGAGTTACATCTTTGGATCTTTTTAGCATTATATTTTTATTTGTATACTCATGCCGGAAGAATCAAATATATGAGAAAATCCAAAGTTGGAACAAAAAAAGCCATTTTTTTAATTTTAATTTTAATTTTTTATGGCAATCGTATAATAATAATAATAATAATAATAATAATAATAAAAGAGAACGGTTGTGCCAATAGTAGAGAATCTTTTTGTTATTATTAATTTTTTTTATGAGAGATCTAGTTATGTCCTTTATATAGTGGGTACATTATTTTGATTAGTAGATGATGTGTATGTATACTTTTATAATGATAATTCTTTTGTAAGTGGATCATGGAGATCCTGCTTATGTATATGATGATGATGTTACAAGTTGATCATTTTTTTTTACATGGAAATGGTCCATGTTACATGAAAAACTCTATCAGTTCACGACTCACTATCACCTCTATCCTCCCTAGGAGGGTGGGTGTGACAAATAATATGTAATTTTTTCTTGAAAAATTGTATATTTTAGGAAATATTTATTTGTAAATTTAAACCTGGAAAAAAAGAGTCCCCCTTTTTTTTTCCCTTTTTGATGGCAATCTTATAATAATATTACTTTATCTTGTATATTTATGTCTTTTCACATGTAAGTGAATTAAATGAGAAGAATCATTTATGTATGGACAAAATTTAAAGAGCTCTAATAATTTTGACCTTTTTAGGAATTCCCTTCTCTCCCTTTCCTTTTCTTTTCTTTTTTCATTTATATATAGACAAAATTTAAAGAGCTCTAATCATTTATTAAAGTTTACTAATCTCACGCTGAGATATATGTGATATTATCATTTCTATGGTATTCTAATGTATTTCAGAACTTTTCGTAATTCTCTGGGTCTGAGTATTTTCAGTGTACTCCGAGATATACTATCTCCAAAACCAATTCAAGTAGGATAATGTTTGAGTCTTTGGAATTCTTTTTACTCTAAATTGTACTGACAAGAGGGTGATTCTACTTCAGAATGATATCACTCTGGAATAATACCATTCCAGAGTAACGCTACTTCAGAATCATACTCAGAGGGTAGTTTTAGCCTGGGATAGCATCATTATGTGATGGCACTACTCCGGAGTAGTCAGATTTCAAAAGTGAGCCCTAACTCCTCCGATCTGCTAGTACTATTGTACTATGACATGTGTCATTTTCCTAATTGACATTTGCATGTGCACATCAATTCTACTAAGGAGGCGTGTTGAGAAAGATTCTCGTGTGTTGACACGTGTCCCTGATGACATGCCTTAATCTGAGCACCCACATTAAACATTTAATTAGTCATGATATTTTTAAATTCTTCCTAATTAATCCAAATTTTAATCATAAGGTAACTTTATTAATATTTATATCACTATTTTACCCATATTTATTAAACATACAATTTTTTTTTTAATAACTAAGTGGATAATTAAAATAAGATCGTGTTTTCGCTTATAATCAACAACTACTCTACTTGGGACCACATAAAAAATATATGGAAGAGATTATTATTTCATTGTCCATGCTGAAAAAAATTATAAATTACTATCATTTAGAATAAATAACTTATGCATGGTTTATTAATTTTGTTGGCTATGCGGTCCTGTGATATTGAGAAGAAATGACACACTCCACAAGCCTTTGGTTACGCAGGAAATGAATTGGAGGCAATCTTGCTATCTTCATATATATAACAGTATAACACAATTGTTTTTTTTTTTTAAATGATTAGATATTTTTCATAAAGACAGTTTCATTTATTTTCGTAAAAATAATTACTTTTTTTAAGGACAATTACAATTTTTTATGATGACAGGCACATTTTTTGTTTTTTTTAGGAATTCGCATTAGACAAATCATATATAACACAATTTTAGAGTTACATCTTTGGATCTTTTAAGCATTTTATTTTTATTTGTATACTCATGCCGGAAGAATCAAATATATGAGAAAATCCAAAGTTGGAAAAAAAGCCATTTTTTAATTTTAATTTCTTATGGCAATATAGTATAATAATAATAATAATAATAATAATAAAAGAGAGAACGGTTGTGCCAATAGTAGAAAATCTTTTTGTTATTATTAATTTTTTTTATGAGAGATCTAGTT
Source organism: Zanthoxylum bungeanum (assembly GCA_019454045.1). Lineage (NCBI taxonomy): Eukaryota > Viridiplantae > Streptophyta > Magnoliopsida > Sapindales > Rutaceae > Zanthoxylum > Zanthoxylum bungeanum. The sequence goes on along the minus strand of SKCR01032250.1, from coordinate 62,297 downwards.
ATGTCTTTTATATAGTGGGTACATTATTTTGATTAGTAGATGATGTGTATGTTTACTTTTATAATGATAATTCTTTTGTAAGTGGATCATGGAGATCATGCCTATGTATATGATGATGATGATGTTACAAGTTGATCATTTTTTTACAAATAATCCATGTTACATGAAAAACTCCATCAGTTTCATGACTCACTATCATCTCTATCCTACCTAAGAGGGTGGGTGTGACAAATAATATGTAATTTTTCTTGAAATTTTTTATATTTTAGGAAATATTTATTTGTAAATTTAAACTTGGAAAAAAAGAGTCATCCCCTTTTTTTTTCCCCTTTTTATGGCAATCTTATCATAAAATTACTTTATCTTGTATATTTATGTCTTTTTACATGTAAGTGAATTAAATGAGAAGAATCATTTATGTATGGACAAAATTTAAAGAACTCTAATAATTTTGTCCTTTTTAGGAATTCCCTTCTCTCTCTTTCCTTTTCTTTTCTTTTTTCCTATTTTTTTTTTTTTTACCATGGCCTCAAAATATAAAATGAAAATGACCCTATGAACATCAAGTCTAACTTTTTAAGTAACAAGACTAATTTACCAAAAGGTACCTTAGCTAGTTTGAATGATTCAAAATTAAACATTTTAATAAATTTTTTTTTAAATGATCTACTATAATTTTAATACTACTAAATTACTATTCCAAACTGAGGGTTGAGAATGCTGAACCCATCTTTCTGGAGATTCTCGCTAACTTTATTATTTATGATTGTATTTGTATATACATTCTACTCAGCAATTTTATGTTTTTTGTTTGAATCAAAAAGCTACAACCAAAGGTGTTAATGCATGTTTCAGAAATTAAAGTACCCCATAGAAATATGCCTGGATTCAACATTTTTATTTTTTATTTTTACATTTTTCACCATTTATGTTACGAGTCATAATTAGGAAGCTAGAGATTCCAATATTATCTTATCAGTCAGGAATCTGACGCCTGTTAAGAGCATCTTCAAATCGACAGCAAGAATCAACTCTCATTTCCGTGCTGGTATCATTTTCCGGAGCAGGATAATAATCTTCTCTCAATTGCACATCCCTTAGATTTGGTATATTCAGTAAAAACATCATGAAATGTTCATTAGCCGTCCCATGAATGAAAAGTTTCCTGAGACTTCGACATTGTGCAAGCAATCCTGCAGCTGGCAGAGAAAGGCTTCTCATATTGACATCCATGTCTTGTGGAGGCCAATAATTGAGCTCCTTGAGATTCAAATTCGCAATTCCATTCAAGTAAAAACGCTCCCACATGCTCAAATCTGCATACCCCATAGGTGCAGTCAGTGCAAATCCTATGGCACCACTACAATCAAAATGCATCTTTGAAAGTCGAGGATAGTTTGCTAAGGTATTTACTCCAAATTCAGCCATGGAACAAAGTTTTTCTTTATACCTGCAATCGCCAACAACTGCTATTTTTATTTCTTCAAGCATAGGACAATTCTCTAGCCCTGCTAACCGTATTGGATTCAGCAGCTCACCAACAGCAATCCATAGAGACAGATATTTCAGCTTAGTCCAAGTACCTCTAGAAGAGAAACCATTACCGTTTCCGTTTCCGTTGTTGCGCTTGGTTTTCTTTTTCAAGCTTTCTTCTTCCCACATCATGATTCTCTTTTCTGTTTGAAAATCCTTGAACCCGCTAGCTTCACTTGAACTGCTACTTTCTCCTTGATCTGAATATTGCTTAACACTTTCCCACACACAATCTATATGCAGCCGTTGTATCCGCTCTCGAATTGGGTCCAAAGCTTGCAGTGAACCCACAGTATTGAGATTTTTGCAAGAGGAAATTCTGACATCAACCAAAGTTCTCCGAAGAACACGAACAAATTTCCACATCCCCATTTCTGTGATCCTCTTGCAACCCTGAACCTCAAATTTTTTGAGGTTTGAACAGCCAAGAGAAATAGCAATCAAGCCAGAATCAGTTAAATCAGCAGAGTTTTTTATGGACAAGGATTCAATCCCTTCGCAGAGGGCAACCCCATCTGGCCTGGAATCAAGAAACCCTCTGCAAATTCCATGGAAATGCCCCAGCTTCAAAGACTTTAGCCGCGGGCATTTGGAATTAAGCAACTCTAGTGCTGGCCAAGTATCTCTAACATTGTTACAGACATCGAGAACCAAATCTTCAAGCAGTGGAAGACTTTCAAAAAAGTCTCCGAGTGCAGTAGGACTGATCCTGGCTTCTTCAGACGCGTAACCTTCATCATTAGGATCAGCCCTGGAATTAGACATGGATGTAGAATCAGCAAGGTGAAGAAGGGAAAGACGAGGACAATTTGAAGCAATAGACAGCAAAGTTTCATCCCCAACAAAGCCAATGAATCTATGATCAAATACACATTTTGCAAGTAACTGGCGGAGATTTGGACAAGCAGCAGTGATGGCTAAAAGCTCATGAGATTTATAACCCTCAGTGGAAGAATGAGTGATGAGGTTAAGATGTGAAAGAGAAGAAGCAATATTAGGGTATGATTCAAGAGCTGCTGGTAAATCTTCAGTCCAGCAGTAGAAATGAGAGAGATCAAGTGAAGAAAGTGAAGTACAATGCTCAAATAATGCAAAAAATTCATAACCTAGAGGAGCATTGAAACGCTGGTGCCAGCGGACAAGCTTAACATGGCTTAAATTAGGCCACTGGGGGGCAAGAAAGTGAACAGTTAAAGGGTTTCTTGCATAAATTGTTAAAGAAATAACTGAAGGAAAGGCAAGGCCGAGGAGTTTAGAAAGAAGAGGTGGGTTTGCTGAGGAATCCAAAAGTGGGTGTCCCCAAGGGGAGAGAAATGAAAGATCAAGATTGGTGATTGCTTTAAAGCAATGAGGAACCAGATAAAGATCCCGGATATTGCCACGGAGAGTGAGGGATGTGCGCGTTGCGCGCTCTAGTTTGCACCATTTAAGGCACACGAGAGACATGGCGTTTCGTGTAGCAGTATCAGTAACTAAAGAGAATATATTTGAGATTATGGATTCTGTTATATCATGGAAATGAACTTGGCTTAGAGTTCCAGCCATTTTGGTATTTTCTGTATGCCCTAATAATGAAACGTAGAGCATTCAACAAGGAGATATATTGGTGATAATATCTTAAATATGTAAACCTGAAACATAAGCTATTTATATAGAAGGTGGCGAGGAATGAAATTGAAGATAAAGATTCAAAAATGGAAACTGGTGGCATATGTACATGTGAGGAAAGAATAAAGATTAGTAAATATATTTTGTGGTGTATACAGGAAGACATAAAATCAACGGATAAACTAAAACTTAGAGATAGAAGGGATGATGATGTAACTGTGTATATGTTACAGTGTGTGAGGATGAAGATGAAGATTCAAGAAAAGATTAGACTGGTGGTTTATGAGGAGAGAGAGAGTGAAAGAAAGAATCTAAAGGCAAGGTGTCAAAATGAAGATAAAGATACGATAGTGGAAACTGGTGGTTTCAAGAGAGGAGAAATTCTCATGCATATGAGATGGATCCCTAAGAATGAAGATAAAGATACACTTGGTAGCTCAAGTCTTGAGAGAGAGCGAGTGAAGTAGTGGGGCGAAACCACGAGGTTATATGAGGGGAGCTCAGGAATATTTCGACTATTTACTTAATATCAATTATTTATTAGGAAAAAAAAATTGATGGGTCGGCTAACCCCGAGCCTAAGAGGCTTCGCCAGCCTGAAGTGGGAACTGGTGGCTTTGAAGAGGAGAGAAAAAAAGGTTCTATATATGTTGCAAGGGACTCTGAGGTTGAAGATAAAGATACAGCGAACGTAAGATTATATACTGAAACTGGTGGCTTTAGAGAATTATTGAATAGTGTAGGAGATAAAGATACAGTGGCTAGGTATATATCATGAGAGCCACTACTGATTGGTGGGCTGCCATGCACCACTTACCTCGAGGGTGGTCTTGAAAAGAGGAATTATTATTCCTCTTTTTCTTTTTGACATTTTCTAGATATTTCAACTTCACTTTTTTCTTTTATGAAAATATATTTTTGCCTGCAATTGATAATATCTTACTTGGTTTGCATCATGCCAGTAATCTTATCAGCCATGCTTGCTTAAAAATTTAGAGTATATATATCATCAATAATATTTTAAGTGAAGATATGCATCTTTTTAAATGAAGATTTAATTTTGCTTCATGCGATATTTGATAGGGTTAAACCATGCATGGTGTATAGTTGTTAAATAAAAATATATATATGTTTACCATATATCTATCCACTCTTATTTGAGTCAAAATGATTTCATTTTAAAATAGTCATAGTATCTCAATCTTGAACACGATCCTACGTCTTATTATATGTATCAATAATATTACCATTGAAATAAATTCGAGGGAGGTTTGTTTGAATGGTCGATTCTTATATTATCATTGAAACGAGAAACAATTGACAATAAATTTAAAAAATAAAAAGGGAAAAAATGCTCTTTTCAATTCAAATTTTCACGTTATTAGAAATTTCAACTTCTCTTTTTTCTTTTTTCATATATTTCCCTTGGTTTGCATCATGCCACTAGTCTTATAAACCACGCTTACCCTAAAAATTTAGGATATAGTAGTCATTAATAATCTTTTTTTTTTTTTTTTTTTTGTGGAAATAGAATTCTTATTAGATTAAGAAAGACCTCCAAGATAATCAAATGTGGTTTCTTCCTCCCAAAAACAATGATTAGAAATGCGAACATCAAATTTAGCTGAACATCAAATTTAACTAAAGAATATGCTGTTACAATAAAATTCATCGAGATGTGGTAAATCTTGAAATCTTACTTTGAATGTAATAGATGTTGAATCTCATCAATAATTAAAAACAACTCAGTACAAATACTTTATTGTTTGAGACTCAATTGAGTAACACGCAGCGAATCAGACTTTATAAAAAAAGGAGACCAGTCTCCAATATAAACCGAATATCAAAAACACAAGGTCCATGTTTCGACAATGTCATTGTCACCAAAAAAAATCAAATACAAGACACCATAATTAACTCATGATTTGGACTACAATCCCAAAACCAACAACCTTAAGCTTGTACTACCCAATACTCGGCGAAGCACAATTCCCCTATACCCATACACTCCCAATAACCTTTGCACATCAACAACACAAAAAACTGTAAGCCTGGATGGATATTTTGCATCTTTTTAAATGTAGACTTAACTTAGCTTTATGCAACTTTCTTATAGTGTTAAAGCATAGTGTATAGTTTGTTAAACAAAATATACATATTATAAAATGTGATCGCTACTACTTTGGATGGGAGATAACTTTGTTTTAAAATTTAAAAAAAAAAAAACCACATAGCAATTAAAAAGTGTATATACTTCTTTTAGGGGATTATATTACCATCTATCCGCACTTATTTGACACAAAATGAGTTTATTTTAAAATAGTAATAGTATCTAAATCTTAAACATACTCTTAAGAGTTGTTATAGATACCAACAAAAACAAACGGAAACATATCTCAAAGTGATAGCTTGATAAGATAAAGGATTGTTATTTTAACAGAAATTCTCAACAATAAAATGCTTCTAATATAATCATCACAAAATTAAAATTTATTTCTAATATTAGTATAAAAAGATGATATCTTGATAGATCGTGTAATAACTATAAATAAAGTAACATCAAGTGGTTGTCCTGGTGGTAAATGCCTTGAGTTTGAGTGATTTGCTTTTCAAGCTTCGAATCTCATTAAATGCATTTTCTTGGGGTCACGTCAATAAGTATTAATAAAAAAATATTAATTAACTATTCATATGTAATAATGTACATGTGGTACCAAATTCTTAAAAACTCGGGAGAGGTTAAGATCATGAGAGATAATGACCCCTCTTCTTAGTTTTTATTTATTTCAAGACTGTTTTCGTATATTATCACGTTGTATGGTTAGCATTAATTTTTTTTTTATTCGCTTCTAATCATATTAATGTATTTGAAATTATTTGTCTTAGAATTGTGACATTATAGTTAATATTGTTTTCTATCAACACTCAAGGGATGCGATTTGGTGATAATGGATTTGAGATTTGGTTGTCATCAGGTCCAAGATTCGAATCTAGATTGTGCATTTTTTTATAAAAGTTTGGAGTAACCGTAGGTTATATCTGCTTCACTTAAACTCGAATCGGGTGGTTTAGCGATGTTTCCAGAAAAAAATTATTTTGCTATCAAAATTTCCGAAAAATTTAATTAGGTTACAACTTACAAGACTTTTGGTTAATTAAACTTATATAGTGGAATATGTGGCATAGAAATTTTTACACCAACTCTTAATATGGTGCATGCTTCCACACGTACTGAATATAACTTTAAGTTAAAAAAAAAGGATATAATTAGTTCATTATAGAAGAAACTATAACAAAGGTTACATACTACCAAGCATGATGAAGTGAGGAAATATGAAAAGAATAAATTGTTTAAAACGTTTTCGCATTTCATAGCTAGCCAAAATTAAATAAATAAAATAATGTCAAAATCTAAGGCGATTTGTGGCTTCAAATTATCCAAAAAAATGTATGAACGCCATGATTCTTGAGCAACTCTCTGAACGCTTTGTTGTTGTCAAAATCTAATAAAAAGGTGGGTGGGGGGGACCCTACCCATCTAACCTTTTTTTTGTTGGTTCATGAATTTTTTATCCGATAATTTTTGGTGCTTTAATATATTCTCTTCTCTTTTATTTGGATCATATACTAAATAGAAAATGGAGAAGAATAAAAACTTGTGCAGCTTCTTGTGTGGTCACTACATTTCAGAATTGGATTAGGGCAAAATGACGAGTAAATCTTTGGTGCAACAGTGGTATGGATGACGTGGTACCACCAACCAATTAAAAAATAACATGTTTAATTTTCTTCCTATTTTTTAGTTGTTTTTTGACTTTTTAGCACGCGTGGCAAATGATGATTGGCTTGTTGCATGGATGACGTGGTACCACTGTTGCACCAAAGATTTTCTCCAAAATGACGGTGATCCCATTTCCTTTCCTCCCTTTTTATTCTAATTAAGTTAAGGTGATGGCAAAATCAAATTTATTTATTTTTATCCCTCAACTTCCTTCAAGATTTCAATTCAGGTGACAAAAGTTCAATAATTTTGAAATAACGCTTGCCATTACAGTAATCACAGCCGACACAAGAAACTGCTACAGTCTCAAACGAAAAGTTAAATGCTAATTACTTACCAATACATAAAATGAAGCAAAAGCCAAAGATTATCTCTGGTTTTGTCGTGCAAGTCGTACAAAATAGTTCAGTTAAGTCCTACTGCCAAGGGATTCGGGTCCATATAACATCACGTTTGCTTCCACATCTTTATATTGCATCATTCGCAAAGTAAAATTTTCTATAAATATTTAATCGGTAAATTAATAATTTATCAATTTAAATAGTGATTTTTTGATTCAGCGAATATAATTTTAATTATATAAAAAAAATCACTATATGTATACCACTAATACAATTTATCATATTTCGTGAATTAATTTAAAAAGAAAATTCATTGTATATATTTATGAAAATCTTGTTGAGGATGAAGCTTGTGATGATTCAATATATTTGGAACCAATCACGTGAAAAGAAGTACTCATAACGGCAACAACTCTTCACAATTTTTTGTTGATGTTCGAAAAAACGACACCAGAGCTTTCAAATGCAATGAGAAAAATTAGAGATGAAATTCACCTAAATTTAAATTTCAAGAAAAAAATAATAATAATAAATTCATATTTTACTAAATTATCATAGTTATGTTTATAATTTTAGAAAAAGATTAATTTATGATATTGACTGGACGATAGATTTATATAATGGTATTCTTAAAAATCATTATTTTATTAATTTATCAAAATTACTAATTTTGTAAATTGACCCAAATTGGGATAAGAAAAGATTATAAATTTATCAAATATTAATTTTTGGAGGTTTAATTATATATTCACTATAAATTTGTAAAGAGAATAGTTTTGTTGATGGGATAGAAGTAAAGCCTTTGGAATAATTGTCTGTGCAATTAAGTCGCAGAATCCCACCAAGACATCGACAATGATTGTAAGTATCTGCAGGGCATATAAATTTTAAAATTTGTTTCTATGTTACGATTTAGAGTATTTGTAACTTTCAGAATGATACAAAGTTAATTCGGTAAGATAACATTTTGTTATTAAATTTATGATAAAATATTTTTTTATTATTAAAATTATATAAAATCTAATATTTCATTTTTTTCCATTAATGGAATTTATGATAAAATATTTTGTTTATTATTAAAATTATATAAAATCTAATATTTCATTTTTTTCCATTAATGGATCGTTAATTGACCTCTTAATGTTGAAATATAATAGTCAAAAAAATAATCTAACATTATTTTATTATAAATTTAATAATAAAATAAAATATTTTTTTATTTGCACTCCATGAGGAGCACTCTCCTATAATAAATTCAAAGAGTGTGTTTCAAATTATTTTGCTATTTTTGGCATTGTTGTTGATCTCTTGAGTTGTAAAAAGTTGTGGCATCTGCACAAAGTAATGCAATGGACACCTGAATCGACTAAGTCTCATACGGATCGCCCGAACATAGTACTGACTACACAGGCACAGTCGATGATTCTGAGTACGAACCAACCTTCCTTAATGCCACTCAAGGTTACGGAAATTTTCCAAGTATATTTAACAGTAGTTTAATATTATAGTTCGGAAAAGGACAAATAAAATACTAAGCTATGAATGCGAACTTGTCTTCAAAGAAAGAGAACCGATGTCGAATTTAATATTATCCACGCAAAGAAGAATACTCTTTTGATAAATTAGTTTCATCATTTCAAAAACAGAACACAACAATGAAGGGATACTAGGAAAATCTAGAAAATATAGAAATGATGATCAAATTGAATTCCAAGTCGAGTTACCTATATTCTTAAGAATTTATTATCCCCGTCTCGGTACTCTACGGATGGTTTTGGTGGCTAACGTTCTTCCAGGATCACTTGGATGTTTCTTGTAGAAGAGACACTCATTTCACAAGAAATTGAACAATGAAGAATGGTGGGAACTCTATTGACTATGAAAAACTCAAGACCTCTAATATACAAGACTTTTTTAAGAGAATGTATATTGAAATTTTCAGTGAATAGAAAATGGGAATCCAATGCCTCATTAATAGACATAGAGGATTACTATTGAAAATGTACCATTATGTCTATTAAAGCTACTCCTAAGGGTTTTGTCCTTTACATTCAAATGACATATCATTCCCTTTAAACCCAAGGGTTTAATCTCTTCACTTAAGGATTACATCCTTTCATTTCCTTTATATAAACTCTTATGCCTATATTTAGAAAATTTCCTATAATCCTCCACAATTTTCTAAATATTCATGCAAACACTAAGAGAGCTTCTGTAAAATAAAACTGCATCGAAATAGGTAGCTTTCGCCTTGAACCTTTTCTAATAAATGACAATCGAATTTACTTGGCGAACCAGTGACCCATAATCTTGAACTGTTCCGCGGTTGGTGTAAACCAACACAATTGTCAAGGTTTGGGCCAATTTAGAATATCCTTAAGGAAATTTCGAAGTCATTCCACTTCTTTCGCTGTTTTGTCTAATGCCATGAACTCTGATTCCATAGTAGATCGGGCAATGCATGTTTGCCTCGAGATTTTCATGACACGGCTGCAACATCAAGTGTGAAAAAATCCACTCGTAGATTTGGAATCCACTGTATCAGATATCCAGTTAGCATTGTTGTATCCCTCTAGAACAAAATGATATCTCGTATAATGCAGACCATAATTTGAAGTTTCTCTCAGATATCTCACAATTCTTACTATTGCTTTTCCAATGGTTATGTCCCCGATTGCTCGTATATCTCCTAAGCTTGTTTACAGCTTGAGTGATATCAGGTCATGTGTAATTTGTGAGATACATCAGACTTCCGATGATTCACGAATACTCTAATTGAGATACGCTTGAGCCAGTATTCTTTGATAAATGAAGAGTTGGGTGTACATGAGTTCTAGCCACATTTAGATCTCCATTATTATATTTCTCAAGTATCTTCTCATCATAATGAGTCTGAGATAATATATACCCTTCTGATGTTCTGGAAATCTTAATTCCTAATATCACATCAACTACTCCTAAGTCTTTCATATCAAATTTATTGGTCAATAATTTTGTTGACGTGCGATTTCCATTCCAGGGGCAATATCGGGATACTACTCTCGGGATAATCCTTCTCCAACCGTGAATTTGTTTGGTTATGAGAGACCAAAAGTAAATTTGGCAAAAGACAAAACAACCGCAAAATCGACAAAGAGGGTTTACGTGGTTCGGTGGAGTTAATCCAACCTACGTCCACAGGCACAAAGAGGGATATGATTTTTATTACCAAACCGAGCTTGACCGACCTGTTTTCAGAGGTGGTCTAATGAAAATCGAGCTTTTTGTCTATATTGTGCTTTTATAAGTAATGCTTTTAAACGTATTTTTTGCCAATCCTTACAAATGATATTATTCTCCCTTTGTAATTTTTCATGTCACATCACGCCATTTTATACACTGCCACACTTTAACATTAATGATGCCAACCTGTAAAGATCTCAAGCGGTGATACATGTCAGAGGAAAAATTCAAAGCTACCATGATCACATGTCGGCCGTCAAGATGTCGGCCAAATGATCTGTTGAACTTCCTTAACCACTCACGACCTGTCCCAAAATATCAGAGCTCATTATCCAATCCATGAGGAAAAGTAGAACTGAACCAAGCTACCAGGCTATATTGGTCGGTCTCGATTCTGATGTTGTCGGTCTTTGGGATCTGCATCATGTTGTATCCTCTGGTCGGCCAGATCCGAGGAACCGAGTCCGAACTCTCTTCCTGGTCGAGGAATAACTGATACCTTCTGAGCATTTGTTCCTCCAAATGGGAAAATCTCATCTCTGCCCTTGCTGAACTGTTCTAATACTTTGTCACAAAAATCACCGCCAACAACTTTCTTGGTAGACTAAATCATCTTATGATTACTACCAATTATTAGCATATCGTCTACGTAAAGACACACAATGACATATCCTTTTTTAGTTGATTTGGTTTATACACACTTATCACACTCATTGATTTTGAACCCACTTGATAACATCTCTTTGTCAATTTTTTCATGTCATTGTTTAGTTATTTGTTTTAATCTGTATAATGATTTTACAAGTTTGTACACCTTATGTTCTTGTCCAGGAACATTGAAACCTTCTGGTTGTTCCATGTAAATCTCTTCATCTAGTTCACCATTTAAGAATGTCGTCTTTACATCCATTTGATGTATTTTAAGACCAAATATAGTTGCTATGGTTGTGAACATTCTTATTGACGCGATACGAGTTATTGGTGAATAGGTATCAAAGTAATCAATGTATTCTTTTTGTCTATAATATTTTATGACAAGTCTTATCTTGTACTTATTTATTGATCCATTCGATTTCATCTTCCGTTTTAATATCCATTTGTAGCCTAGTAGCTTACAACATGGAGGAAGATCAACCAAATCCCAATTATGATTTTGTATGATGGAATCAATATCACTATTAATAGTCTCTTTCCACAAAAATGCCTCCGACGAAGACATTACTTCTTTATAACTTTGAGACTCATTTTCTAATAGGTATGTCAGAAAATCGGATCCATATGATTTAGACGTTCTAGCTCTTTTGCTATGTTTTTCATGTTGATCCGATTCTTAGTCAACTTGATCACTGACTTTGACAGTATCAATAGTTCTTTTGAGAGATTTTGTTCTTTGTCTTTCCTTACATTGAAATGTCTCTTCAAAGAAAGTCGCATTCATTGACTCAATTATCATATTTGGATTGATGTAAGGAATTTCTGACTTATGTACCAAGAATCGATACGCACTACTGTTGAAGCATATCCAATGAATATACAATCAACAATCGTGAGTCTTATTCTAACCTTCTTAGGTTTAAAAATCATCACTTTGGCGAGACATCCCCACACTTTCAAGTATTTGTAGGAAGGTATGTGACATTTCCATAATTGGTGTCTTGTCAAATCTTATATGAGGTAGCTTGTTCAGAACGTAGTTGGCGGAAAGCAAGGCTTCCCCCACAAGTTTTGGGATAAACCAGAGCTTGTCAACATGATATTTATCATTTCCTTCAACATTCGATTTTTGCTTTCAACAATCCCGTTTTGTTGAGGCGAATAAGGAGAAATACTTTCGTGAATAATTCCATGATTTGAACAATATTCACTAAATGGTGATATATATTTACCTCCTCTATCACTCCCGATTCTTTTGATTTTCTTGTCATGTTGATTTTCAACTTCGTTCTTATAGTGTATAAAGCTCTCAATATTTTCATCTTTGCTCCTCAGCAAATACACATAACAAAATCTTTTACTATCATCGATAAAAGTGACAAAGTACTTTTTACCGCCTATTGTTTGTATAATATTCATATCACACACATCGGAGTGTACAAGTTCCAAGGGATCATAACTTCGTTCTATGGAATGAAATGATGCTCTATGTATTTTTGCTTCAACATATGCCTCAAATTTATGTTGGTTATCAATTATAAATTTAGGTATAAGGTCTATGTTAATTAATTTACGCATTGTATCATAATTAACATGTCCTAACCTATCATGTCATACATTTTGTGACTCAATAATATTAGCAGAAGATGTAGCTTTATTATTAGCACTGTGTCGATTAACAGTCATTACATTGAACTTGAAAAGTCTCTCGGTGAGGTATCTTTTTCCTACATATACATCATTATTGGTCAATACAAATTTATCAGAAACAAATACAAGCTTAAAACCATTCTTGCTGAGGAGTGAACTCGAAACCAAGTTCTTCCGAATATCAGGAACATGCAAGACATTCTTCAATATAAGCTCTTTCTCAGATGTCATCTTCAAAACCACTGTGTCTTGTCCAACCACTCTAGAGGTGGAAGATTTTCTTATTATCAAATTATCGCCACTATCGACCTTATGATACGAGGAAAACATCTTGCTATCAGCACAGAGATGACGAGTATCCACAGTGTCTACCCGTCATTCTCTCGGATTTCCAACCAAGTTAGCTTCTGTTACTATTGGGAAGCGGCCGCGAGTGCGCAGCGGAAAAATAATAAAAAATTATGATGTCGCTTTCCCTTTGCCCAAGACTCATTTGTTTTGATTATTCTACAAGCCTAGACATGTTACTATATATATTCTAAGCATAAAACTCATAAAACATGCAAAGAACATAAACCTAAACATGCTAACTATCATAAGAACTCTAATTAAAATAAATAAAGAAAAATGACTTACTTGAACCGTAGACTCCTCCAGTCCTCCCTCCAATCTATAAGCTTTTCTCGAACTCAGCAAGTTGTTCCACATTCCAAAGAGCCACCCAAGTGTGTGGCCTCCAAAGATGCACACACCAAAGCCAAAACTCAACGGCAAGACTATTCATTGAGTGCACGAGTATTTTGCCATTGGTGCTAGCCTAGGCAAATACCTCAAAATTTTTAACTATAGGTTCCTCTAGTCAATTAGTATTAAGGGTCCTCAAAATCATTGGCTTACTCTTAAGCTTTAGAGTTTCTCACTTATATAAACCAAAGATATGAAAGGTTTGGTGCAAAAATTTGTGAAGAATTTATTGGGTTTATATAGTGCTCCAAAGACAACAAAATTAATTACGAATCTGATGTGGGATAAAAGCCAATTTAATCTTAGCCATTGGATCTTAATTTAGTGGTTTAATGAGATTATAAAACCCTAATACGAGTTTGGACCGAATTGGAATTCAAAACAAATAACAAAAATTTTACTATTCACAAGCACTATTCACGTGGTACTATTCATATGAATAGTATTTTTTTCCTATTTATTCCAATTCTCAAAGTGCCCCCATCGTCATTCACTAATCCATAAGTCACTATGGAACCTCATAAACGATCTGTTCAGTAATTAAACACATTGAACCATTTATGACCAATTCCTACAGCAATCATATATGCTGTTAAATATGTACTGTGCACTGTTAACCATTGATTTCGACTTTGTTGTGTGTGACCTTTTGGGTTCCCCTCAAGTTGGACATGAAATGAATCGTGATAATTTAATCAAACATAAATTATCCTCCGATCAAATGGTCATTCGATTTCAATGACCAAGGTTGACATCTAGCAACATGCCAAGGCCCCCAAATGAGAAGGAAATATATATATCAATTCTGTATGTAATTTACATATGATACGGTCCCTCGCCTCACTGTATCCCCACCTATTGACCTAGGGTACGGAAAGTGTCTACCTATATGGTCAAATGTATGATGTTGATAGTGTCATGAATCGTGCTAACCCAAGAATCTCACATGATTCTTCCGCTGTGGCCACAGTCTCAAGCACTGATCACACATATCAACCCGCGAACTGGAATATTACTCTTATAAGAAAATATTATCCGAAAGAGTGGCGATTCTTTGTTGTCTCTATACAAACTTCGTGTGTTTCAACAAATGACCCAATCATACCCTTATGACCGGATCTTTTGAACCGGGGAAGGAGAATCTCAAAGTTATTTGATCCACACATAAGATTGTAAAGACCTCAAGCCTAAGGACTAGTCATATAATCGATACATGAAAGTTCTCACATACACATGGGATAAACACTCCATATGAAAACTTTCGGCGGTCAGTTCGATGGACACGAGCAACTCATGCATCCATGTGATACACCAAACGGACGGATCTCCGCTAGTAGCCTATGAGATCGGCTACCCCACTTAAAGGCGGATTATATCCCATCCACAAGTTGGGTATAGGGCATATCCCTAACAGTTACAACTGCTGAGAGGTTCATCTCTGAGATCTCATCAGTTAGCTGCTCATCCTCAGTGACATGGGCCTCATTTTTCTTTTTCTTGCCTTTGTCTTGGGACTTCCTGTTTCTGAAGTCTTTTACCATGTGACCGTTTTTCACAGATGTAGCACTTCCCCCTGAACTTTTTGTTTTCTTGAGAAGAATCAGATCCACTATTCGTTCTCTTTTTGCTACCATTTCCACCATCTAAGATGTTAGTCTTAGACTCCATAGTCTTATAGCTGGCCTTCTCGGATTTCATGTTGTCCTCTCCGATCCTCAATCGAACTACAAGGTCTTCAAGACTCATCTGCTTCTTTTTGTGTTTCAGATCGCTCCTGAAGTCTTTCTATGATATAGGTAACTTTTCAATAATTGTGGCAACTTGAAATGTCTCGCAGAGTTTCATTCCCTCATCCAATATTTCATGAATAATTAACTTTAGTTCACCCAACTGAGATATTATCGTCCTTGAATCTTCCATCTTGTAGTCCAAGAACCTACCTACGATAAATTTCTTCGGTCCTACATCATCGATTTTGTATTTTTTCTCGAGAGATTCCCATAGAATCTTCGCAGAAGTCATGCCTTGGTACACATTGTACAAGGTATTGTCAAGTCATCCCAATAGGTAATTCTTGCACAAGAAAGTCGCTTGAAGACTATGTCTCTTCTCACAGTTGCTTGGCTGTTTCTGTTTCTCCCTACACAATTCCCCGGGGATCTTTGAGGTATTTACCAACTGCAATGTTGTCAGGTAGAATAACATTTTGCTATGCCATTATTTAAAGTTTGCTCCACCAAACTTCTCCGATTTTTCTCCATGAGTAACCAGTACTGCGATATTTCCGCTAGCCATGTTTAACTGGAAAAATCAACAATAATCAATAAGTTTAAAAAAGACAAATTGCACAACGATCAAACGTATGATCTTGTTTAAGTGATATACTAAGAATCCATTCATTGTTATATTGGACAGTTGTACCAAATAACACAAGTCCTTGAATTTACGACTGAGGTTTTCTATGATAAATGAATAAATGAATATTCTCAGAGGACGGGGGGGTCCGAAGTAACCACTTAAATCTCTGCTCACTTAGGCTCTTTGTCACCTTTTTGACAGAATATCTTTTAAAAACTTTCTCAATAGAATATATTAGACATTCAAATTTAGTATTACACATCAATTCACTAATTAATATGTGTATATGTATAAGTCAATCAAGCTTGGATTGAATTACTTGTGTAAATTTACACTTTTAATTCCCAACCAAGTATGCAACTCACGATTAATTTTCAACTTTATCACTGTGTGTATGCTTGTGATAATTGAACACCCTAATATTAACTTAAATCTATACTTCCAAGTTTATAATAATACAATATATGGTTTTACTAAGTTAACTTTATATCATACATGGTAATATAAATTAATCTATGTCTATGTTATTTTTTTGAATCTAAAAATAATTCCAGAATTATATTCGTTAGTGTCACATTCGTTAATTCGTTCGAACGAAACTGTCCAGTGAGTTCACGTTCGTGTAGCGTTTGTAAATGCGTTTGAACGAAGTATTCTAGAAAATTCACGTTCGTGTTGCATTCGTAAACGCGTTGGAACTAGAGAGTTTGCGTCCGTGTTGCGCTCGTAAACGCATCCTAATATTCTTTGACATAAGACTAGCGTTCGAGTTGCGTTTGAAGATGCATTCGAACGAGACTACGAAAAACAGAATTTTTTTATCTACGCGTTCATCGGGCGTTCGAACGTCCTTGCGTATTTTTCATGTGCATAATATATTTTCCAGAAAAATGACTATTAACACATGCAAAATTTCATTTAAACAACACATATAAGGTATTAAGTTCTTAAGATTGTTGGTAAATTAATGTCATTAAACGAAATTTAACATGCAATCTTATCTAAATCATTTCGAAAACAGAACACAACAATGGATACTCGGAAAACCTGAAAAATGTAGAAATAATGATCAAACTGAATTCCAAGTCGAGTTGTCTCTATCCTTAAGAATTTATTAGCCCCGCTTCGGTGCTCTACGGATGATTTTGGTGGCTAACATTCTCCCACGATCACTTGGATGCTTCTTGTAGAATGGACACTCCTTTCACAAAAACTTGAACAATGAAGAATGATGAGAACTCTATTGACTATGAAAAACTCAAGACTTTTAACATGCAAGACTTTTAAGAGAATGTCTATTGAAATTTTTTGGGGAATAGAAAATGAGAATCCAATACCTTATTAATAGACATGAAGGGTTATCATTGAAAAGATAGATAGGCAACTTCTAAGAATTATGTCCTTTATATTCAAATGACATACCATTCCTTTTCAACCCAAAGATTTAATCTCTTCAATTAAGGATTACATCCTTTCATTTCCTTTATATAAACTCTTATACTCATTTATAGAAAATTTCCTACATACTCAGCAGAGAAGAAATCATGGAAAATTAATAATATGAATTTGCTCTTCGAAGTTACTGGGAGGCCAAATGAAAGATAGAGCACAGCCTTTGAACTTGGCTATTAGATATCTACAGGGGGAGTTTTCTTATATGTCGGGAGACAATCAGCCGCTACTACATAAATAATAGAAATATCTCATGAATTAATAAATTAAACCTCTCAAAGGCTTCGCCTCTGTTATTTGTGTCTTCATTCCAGATGATAATTATCACAACCAAACGAGGATTAGGATGGCCCTATACGTGCCACTCCATTAAATATCTTTTAATTCATCTTTCATAAACATCGTGCAAATAACAATGCAGTTGTTGATATCAGAGCAATTCAACCGTTTGTAAATAGAACACTGTCATTGTGAGAGAGATTATTGGTGTATTTACCTGAGGAATTATGGAATGAGAATCATTTTTATTAAGATTATTTATTTTTTAAAATTGAATAAAAATAAAAATAAAATAAGACTCCCACATTTGGGAATGTGAATCATATTTTCATTATTGATGAGAAATTATAATATAGCCCATAAGATAATTAATTAATATTAATTTATACATAATAAATAAAATGTATTAATAATAAAATATTTAGTAATTTAATAGATTAATAATTAATTAATAAAGTAATATTTAATTAATAGTCAATTTATAAATAATAATAAAATAATATTTAATATTTTAATAAAAAATATTTTAATATTTAGAAATTTAATGGTTTAATAATAAAGTAATAAAGCATTAATTAATACTTAAATAATTAATAATAAATAAAATTAATCAATAATTAATAAGAAAATGATATTTAATAAAATGTTAATTTAATATTTAGTAATTAAATACATTAAAAATTAATAAATAAATAATTTGTACATAATTATAACTAAATGTATTTTTGTAACTTTTTAACAATTCATTACAAAATAAACACATCAATAATAATACTATACCATTCCGATTCCATCTCGCACCATAAATTGGAAGAGATGAACAGTACGGTATCCTGCATTAATAGACAAGCTAAGTTACTGATCATTTCTAGGACTAAGAAGAGAAACAGACATCAATCACGAACTATTATTTGATTAAGCTAAATACTTAAAGAGATAAAATAGCTCCTAACTTATCAGAAACTACAATGACAAACTAACATAGATATAAAAATCACACAGTTGGTATTAAACAATAAACAGTCAACAGCCCTCCTCCCTAATCCTCCTAATCGAAGATATCACTGTCGTCCATCTCTCCCCATCCATGCAAAGACTAGTAGGGTTGGCCTTCAAACGCTCACATGCAATAGCCCCTGGTCGACTGGAACAGATTCACTCTTCAATAACTTAAAAACTGCATCAAAACACTTTACAAAATCAACTAACCTAACCCCAGAACTTGTGAAGGCTTAGACTCACTACTTCTAACCTTGCGTCACTCGACAAGCCCTTCAAAATCTGTGTGAATAAACAAGTTTTCAAACTTATAGTACCTCTACTTCCACATATAAGCGGTACATTCTATTTAACGAAACTGGTAATATGCAAGATAATGGTATTCGGGTCTACACTAACTAGATCGAGTCATTAAGTTCTCTAAAAGAAACCAACTTGCAAGATACATCCACCTCAACCTTTCATTACCTTAAAGAGACCCGTTAGCTTGACTTAAACCCATTCAACTAGCAAGTTGGTATAAACTTAAGCAACTATAATGCTCCCATGCAAAAGCCCCTGGTAGGCTGGAACAAATTCACTCTTCAAACAAAATCAACTAATCTAAACCCAACACTTGTGAGGGCATAGACTCTCAACTTCTAACCTTAGGTCACTTGACAAGCCCTAAACCATAGAATATTGGTTGTGAAAGCTCCCTCAACTAAAATGATTAAAACAGGCAAAAGAACCAATAACAGCTAGTCAACAATCCTTGGACTCTCCTATTAACAGTATGTTAAGAGGTCACAAGACCAAAGCAAACAATAGAAATTCAGGCAGAACGCATCATCAATATCACTCACCACACACAAATGACACGTTTCTTTCGCCTAGTATAAAAGCAATTACAACAAATTCCATGGTTTCAACAGCCATAAAAATGATAGACCTATAGCTCATTAGGAAAGCAAAGTGGTCAATACAGACAGATATACTCCAACTACAGCCTGAATAGATATATAAACCTCCTTCTAATTTCACTAATTTGTGCCTCTCAAGTAGCACTTAAAATCTTACATGCTGCATCCCAAACCAAGTCCTAACATGCCAAGTCACTTCATTTCCTACAAAAAAATACAATTAGCAGACAAGAAAACAAAATCAAAATCCATGTGAATACACAAGTTTTCAAACTTATAGTACCTCTAATTCCACATATAAGTGGTACAATCTATTAAACGAAACTGGTAATTTGCAAGATAATAGTATTCAGGTCTACACTAACTGGATCGAGTCACTGAGTTCTCTTAAAAGAAACTAACTTGCAAGATACATCCATCTCAACCTTTCATTACCTTAAAGAGACCTGTTAGCCTGACTTAAACCCATTCAATAAAATGGTGGTCATGTCTACACTGATTGAATCAGGTCAATAATGGTCAACAGTCAACTCATTTAGCAAGTTGGTATAAACTTAAGCAAGTCGCTAAGGTCTGACCATATGAAACAAGGTAAGCATAGATACAAAGTACAAACTAAATATCCATAGCAGCTTAACATATAATAGTTGATTTAGGAATAAACTGTATTTTTCACTCATCTTATGAATTCACTAGCCTGAAGTCCATACACCAGCACACATAGATGACAGGCACATTCTAAAGAAAATAACAACACAGACAATACAACAACGTCATTCTTCATAAAAAGCACTGAAAATAGTCGAACACAAACTTTTGTGGCACTTCATGACTTAAAAATTCAACAATCAATTAAGTAATGGTATCAAGCCTTTCCCCTTTACTAACTTATACTATACAACTAAAACTGAATCATGCACATGAACATTTTTCACAAGTCAAATTTCAAGCGACATTTATAATTATGTCCAATGTGCAATCTCCCATTAATCCTCACATTCCACCAGTTTATCAAATTTCAAGCAACATTTATAATTATGTCCAATGTGCAATCTCCCATTAATCCTCACATTCCACCAGTTTATTAAATTACGATTATCATGTAATGTATAGCTATAACAACAACAAAATAAAAACAAAAACATCCCTTTGTATTATGCTCTTGGGTCCATCCCCTGCTGCCACACATAAACTAGCTCATCCCATCCAGTACTGGCCAACAATCCCTCAACAAGCACGCTCATATCAACCCCAACCGCAAACTCAGTATGATGATCATACCTCCCCACCAAAGCATCCTCCACCATGAAATCCCACAAACACACAGTCATATCATAGGAACACGACGCCAACAAATTCCTCCTGTGTGGCGAAAACTTCACTTTCCTCACCGCGTAGCCATGCCCATTTAACACAGCAATTGGCACTCTATAATTCCTCACATCCCACATTTTAATACTCTTATCAACTGAAGCACTCGCAATTAAACAATCATCGTATTTGTTCCAATCACATGCTAAAATTTCAAACTCGTGAGCCGGAATTATCATCGTACTACCCATCTCTCTCACATCCCAAATTCGAAGAGTACAATCCCCACTCGCGGAGCAAAACACATCGCTGTGACGCGGGTTCCACGTGGCATTGTACACGCAATACGCGTGTTCCTTAAATGTTCGCACACTTGTTGGCCGGTCAACCGTCCAGAGTTTGACCGTGTCATCCCACGAGGACGTAAGGAAAGAATCACGGCGAGTGGGATTGTAATCGGCAGAGTGGACTTCGCGAGTGTGTTCGTGGAGGGAACGGATGGGATTGGCGGTTGGCGGGAGGGCAGTGTCGTAGATTTTCACCGATCCATCGGCAACGGCGGCGATTAAGAGGGAGTCGTGGGATTCGGACCAGGCGAGGTCGTAGACGCCGTCGGCGGTGTCGAAGGCGACGAGTTCCGTGAGAGTGGGGGCGGCTGGGGAGAGGTCGAGGACGTGCACACGGCCGTTGCCGAGGATACCGAAATTCTGGGCGGTGGCGACGGCGATGCGGGACTCGTAGAAGGGAGAGAATTTAACGGAGTAGCCGTTAAATGGGGTTTTGAAGACGGGCATCGTTGAGATTTGACGGCCGGTAGTGACGGAATTATCTAAGTTTTATCTACGCGTAGTAGTTAGAGTACTTGAGTGGGGTTGGATTGGGTGACCCGTGAGAGGATTTTTGGTTTTCAATAATTTCGATTCCCCAGGAATTGTTGGGATCTTATTATTTAGAGTCAGAAACCCTAATTTTGTATTTATTCTCACATAGGGAAATAGTTTTTCCATTTTTTTTATAAATAGGTCTTTCATTCTGTTCCCATTGATATACCATTTAGTTGCAGCCTTGTAGGTTACATTTTATTGCGTCATAGGGGTGTAAAAAAAACCGACCGAACCGAATCAAATCGTAAACCGAACAAAATCGGACCGAATTTACGGTTTTTTTCTAACTCTTCGATTTGCGGTTCGGATTGGCCCACCCCCAAACGGTTTACGGTTCGGTTCAGAAGCTAATCCGAACCGCACCTGTTAAACCGAACCGAACCGTTATAATTAAAAAAATTATATTTTTATAAAAAAAATTGTATTTTTCTTTTAATTTTATTCTATGTTTTAATTTTATTAGTATGTTAATACTTTTATTCTTAAATTTTTTGTAATACTTTTATTCTTTAATTTTTTGTTTTATGGTAGCATCATTATTCTTGAAAGTAAGATGTTGGATTTGTCTCTTAATTAGAATGATGGTAGCATCATTATTCGACATAATTTTTAAAAAATACAATAATTAATTGTGTCTCATTTTTCAATCATTTATGGAGTGCATGTGTTCCCTAGAGTCACAGCTTACACCCTAGCACTTCATACTATTTGTTGGATAGACTATTTTTTTTTTTTTTTTGTCTTCACCTAAGTTGATGAAAAATTGTTTTAAATATAATAATCCGTAAACCGAACCGAACCAATCCGTAAACCGCTGGTTTAAAAAATTTTCAATCTGATTTAATGGTTTGGTTTGAGAGGTAAAAAATCCGAACCGTAAAATATGATTTGGTTCAGTTTTTAGCAAAAACCGAACCGCGCCCACCCCTATCGTCAGGTACAGGTCGAGTCTATCAGTCCTAGTGACCTTACGGGTGTCAAAACAAATGAACGGATTGAATTTGTATCGAATCATAAACGAATTGAATCCAAATTTGATGAATTCGTATTCGATTCGTTTACAAAACGAATTGAATACGAATATTCGTTTATTCATGACATTAATTATTGACATAAATTATCATAATTTATTTACATTAATTTTTCGTAAATATATACATATGAATTACGCAATTAATAGAATTACTAAAAATGACTAACTAAATATAGACAATATCACTTTTCTATGATCATTTATAATAACTTCTTGAATTTTAGTTGAAAAATAACAACAACTTGTTGATAGTGGTTTTTCACCATGAGAAATGGTGGAATGAGATTTTTACTTTATCATAATAGGATAAAGAATGACCGATGGCTTAGGGAGTTTGAAGACAAACAGAGGGGCTCGAACCACATGAAATGAGGGGTTCTCCCGAGGACAAGATCGACTGATGGAGTAAAATTAGGATACCGACCCTACCTAGAGGGAAAGTGTTAGACTTGACAGTATTTAAGCATTGGTGGAAGCCGACACGAGGTGATCTATGATACTGACCTGATCTAGTCGAAGTGATCAGGAAGATTGACCAAGCATCATTCAATTTGGCATGACGACCCGAAGAATGGAGCTAGAACCATAATTATTTTGTGCTTAATGGTGTGTGCGTATGTCATAATAGAAAGATTGAGTTTCTGGAAGGCTAGTGATGATTATGGGAAAATTGATGATTCGCATTGGAAGTAGCCTTTTCTAGTCGCCATTGGACGGTGCAGTGATATGGGAATAGCAAAGAAAAGCCGTCATATGCCAATATAATGACAGACAAAATGAAATATTTTGATCAGCTAAATTGTGGGTAGTTGAAGAAAGTTGTTATTACAATGATGTCAATGACATGAGCTGACATAATAGGCGGTGAAATAGTGAATTTGGAAGGCTATATAAAAGGGTTGAAGTCACAAATTTAAGGGATAACAATTTTCATACCTTACGACTTGGAAAAAAGCAAGACCTTACAAACTATTGATAGATAGAGAAAAATTGATTGGTACCGATCATTTGAGAGAGTTGGAACAAGCTCATGTAAGACCCGATAAGTTGTAAACCTTTGTAAGCTCACTGCACCACTTGTAGCTCGAGTCGGTTTTGAGCCTGAGTAGGTAATAATATTTCCTCATTTCTCACGTGGACGTAGGTTGAAGCCTCTCTCCGCCGAACACACAAATCATTATCTATGTGAATTCTCTGTATGCTTATTAAGTTTGCTTCAGTTCCCTACCAACCAAACAAATTCACTGATGTGAGAAGTTTGTTCGAGGGGTTGATTTTCTAAATTACCCTTAGAACAAAAAACAGCTGTCAACAATTGGTGTCGTATGTGGAGATACAATACAAAAGCAACAAACACATTAAGATGATGCAGGAACAGCGTAATGGATGGAGAAGATGGAAAAAATCATGCGGTAAGAAAAGGAAAATACACGGAAGGAGAACTCAAATCTTCTATGAAGACTATGATATAAAAGATTGAAAAATTAGAAAAAATAAAAAAATAAAAAATTGTCAACCCAGGCATTCACAATTTTTTTTTTAAAATTTATTTACAACAGGTACTTGGGACTCCTCCTCGCGTGTGTTGTAAACATACTATTGTAAAATTACAACATATGCTATAGGTTTTTGTGACTTGTGATGGGGGCTTATTTGCAATATTGTGACGGGTGTTTGCAACGATCACGACTAGTGACGCAAAAAAATATGCAATTACTATCATAGATAAATAATAATAAAAAATATTAATAAATTCTTAAAATAAAAAATATGGGTATTAAACAAATCCTTAAAAAAATATACCGTTAACTGGGGTTCTAAGTTGTTTTAAATTTTATGAGATATTAAACAAATTCTTAAAATAAAATCCTATCGATAAATAATAAAAAAATAATTGAAATTCCTCTAAGTTCAATCCTAATTTTATATAAAAATTTAGGACACAAACGACAGCTATCCATAGTTGCCTACAATGAGTATACATCATGAGCAGCAGTGATATTCAACTCGAAAATTTTCCCGAATATCTCACTGTAGCTACAATGATCTACAGTAAATCACTGTAGCTACAGTGAGACGTTCGGGAAAATTTTCGGGATGAATATCATTTCTCTATCATGAGAGATCACATGGGTTGGTATTGGCCCATTGGATAAGATGTAGTGCTATTTTTACAGTCCAAAGCCCATTAAGACAATCTCCTCGTAATTGCTCAAAAGAACACTAACCACCCCAATCGTTTACCGTGGTAATTAAATATTTGTTGTGATCATTCATCTCGTGGATTGTGGGGTTATTAAACATAGACCCGCATTTTTAGAATGCGGGGTTGGATTCAGCTGTCCAAATTTGGAGGCTTCTCAAATAATTTTTTAGTTATTTTCAATTCCCATTAATTAAAAATAATATGTGGGTGTGACTTAATTTTCTTTAATTTGTAAACTTCTATATGAATATGACCATAAACAAAAGTATTTAGACCTTCCATTGATTTTCTATGAAATAAATATGTAGCTTAGGGTGCCCATAATGCAACAACTCACTTGTCGACTGAATTGATTGTCTACATATTACCATTGGTAATGTGGGGGGTTAATGAGCTTAGACATTAGCATCAAACCAAAATTGATTGAATGCAAATACTATTTCAAAACCCCACCGTGGACCCTCCTCCTCCATTCTTCACATGCTGCCCACTAACATCTACATCACAACCATTAAATAGAAGGGCCACATTTATGTTTGGATGGGACATTACCCAAATCAACTTACTATTAACTAAATTAGATAGTTTTAACTTATTTTCTCATTGTGGGCTATGGTGAGCAAATGCCAGAATTTGGAAAAGTCAATTTCTCACAAATCTTAAATTTTGAATGGATGTTATTTTTTTTTATATTTTTTTAAATATTGATTTAGGTAAATAATTTTTATGGAATTTTTCAAATTCCGATCTATTTACCAATCTAATTTTGAATCAATAATTAATGATCAATATAAAAATAATGTTGATAATATTAAATCATCAATCTAAGATCTGTTCATTTAAGAGATTAGGATGAAGAATTTTCCTTGACTCAATGATCTTACATTTGAATTTTTGGATTTCCTTGCCAAAGGCTGTACCTTTTACCTAGTTAAAAGAATAGTGTATAAACAAATCATGTTCAAGAGTTAGGGTTTGTTGTCTATAAACTATTTTGAGGAATTTCGTTAACAATATATGTAAAATACAGAGTAAGTAGACAATTACAATCATTTTGATAGTCAAAGGACTTGGCAAACCCTTAAACCATAAGAGATAGATTGATGAAAGTAAAAAGAAGTCCATATCATACCTCACTTTCCCATGAAAGCCACAACCCATATGATCTTGCTTGGGGATATTGAAAGATCACAAATATTTCTCAAAAGAAGATTTCTACATACCCCATTTGCCCACCCCGCCCTTCACCCAATGCTCAATTTACTACAAACAATACCATCTTATCTCTCTTAATTTCTTTCCCCAAATTAATGACCCTACAGCCATAGCCTTCTCACCTATTCATTGGCACATTGACACATGTCATAATTTGATTGAAGCACGTGTTCAAAGTCACTCCCTAGCCAAAGGGTATTGTTTTTGCTTACTTGGCAATCCCAATCATGCACAAACATGTGTCACTCATAGGCTAGCCACCAAAACCCAACCTAAATTATTAGTGTAGGCAGGGCAGAGGGGATGGAGGGACCTGAATGATGAAATCCAAAAGGCAAAGTACACAAGTGAGGTGCAATAATTCATGTCATGAATTTCATCCTAAGCAAAGAGTGAATAAATCCAACCCCCCCCACACAAACATACACAGAGCATAAATATGAAATATATAATAAGAAAAAATAAAAGGGCTAGCTAGTAACAAAAGAGCTATAATAAAAATCACCATTATATTTGGTACAAAATTCTTTCAAGTGATTGATTCCTTCCCCACTCTCACTCTCACTCTCACTCTCATCAGAGAGGAAAATTAAAGAGTCATCTCTTTCTCTTATCTTTCTTTTATCTTTTCTCTATCTCTCTCTATGAGAGAGCTAGCTATAGAGGGAGAAATTAATTAAGGAGCTAATATGAAAGCCATGAAGAACACAATCAGGTGCTGCATCTCTTGCATTCTACCATGCGGAGTTCTTGATGTGATTCGAATAATACACTCAAACGGACGGGTGGAAGAAATCAGTGGCACGATCAAAGCAAGTGAGATCATGAAAGCTCATCCAAAACATGTTCTAAAGAAACCCTCATCGCCCACGTCGTCCGATGATGGGGTGGTTCCAAAGATCGTTATTGTCCCACCGGATGCTGAACTTCAACGGGGGAAGATTTATTTTCTCATTCCAGTCCCTGCAGCAGCTGATAATCAAAAGAGTAGTACTCGATCAAGATCGTCATCCACTAAGAAGAAAAGAAGAGAGCAATCTCAAAACAACGCAAATAATAACATGAGAAATGCTAACAGCATTTCTATGTCAACAAATCTTCTTGTGTCTGATCAGTACTTGAGTGAGATACTGTCAGAGAAGCTGTCAACACAAAGAGATCGAAGAAGAGGTCGTGTCGGTGTTTGGAGGCCTCATTTAGAAAGCATTTGTGAATCACCAAGTGATGTTAATTAATGGCGGCTTTCATCATATAATTCATTTTTAGAGATTCAATATCCATTAGGGTTCTCAAAACCCTTTAATTTTCTCTCATTCTCTCTTCTTCTTTTTTTTCGGGGCTATCTTTTCATATTTTCTTTCTTTTTAATTCACTTTTTTTTTTTTTTTTGGTGTGTACATACAGGTTTAGATAATAAAAATTAAGAATGTCAAAACTCTATCATGGCTTAAAAATCGTAGTACGTTATGATCTTGAATGGTTTTGTTGGATATCCCAGTTCAAAACTGCTTAATTTGATCTTCACTAAATTGATCAAGATTAATGCTATGATTAATTTTGCAACGTTGTTTTGATTAATAATCACTCAAATGAGAGATGATTGCTCCCAATGATATAGTTACAAAAATGAGAGGTGATAGTGGTAGGATCATGATATGAATAAAATTCTACCATTGTTTCATTGGAGTGGTGTAATTACCATTTTATTATTATTTATTTAAGGATTTTTTTTTTTTTTTTTTTTTTTACTTTTTTAAGATATGATGTAGGTCACTGATCTTATCTGATGATGCAGTGCCTATGTCGGTCATTGATGGAGGAACAGCGATTGATTATCTATGCTCCTTGCAAATTGTGGAATCTATTAATTAAAAGGCTTATATATATATATTGATTTCCACAATTAATAATCTTAATCATTTTATAACCAAAATTATATAAATTCAATTTTTACACTATATTATAACCAAATACATATATTGATTGACAAGGAAATACTATGGAATAAATTTCTTCAATTAGACGCCCCACCGATCAAATTGATAATATATATATATATGAGTGCGGATATTGAAATACGTATTAAGATTTGTCTCAAACTTTTTCGATGTACGTTGACATTTACATAAATCATTTTATTAAGATTAAGTAATTTTGGATAGATCACAACACACACATATATATACTAGATATTGTCGGTACATACGGTACGATATTACAAAATTTATCGCATGATCTACCATTGTCATTTTCATAGATATTTTATAAAGCAAGGGTTCTGTTATTTGATTTGTTTGGTAATCTATAATTATCATTTTCATTGAGATTTTATAATGAAATTATTTGATTCTTTAATTTGTTTGGTAACCTACAATTATCATTTTTAAATAGATATATCTGCCATTAAATTATGATAAAAAAATCTAAGCCGTCAATTAAACTACATAAATATAGGTCTTTCGATACATTATCTTTCTTAATCTTAATCATTCGTTACCTTATTTTTCACCCATTAAATGACACGCACTGTTGTGTTTTATATATATATATATATATATAACTGATGCACGACGTTTTGGAACAATCGAATGATTGCTGGTTAGAGTAGCAGCTCTTTATTTTATTTTTTTGGAACCGTTGAAAATCCCGCCGCCAAATCACCTCTTTCGCGCTTAAGCGGAACATGTAAAACCCTCGGCCGTCCTAGACTCTTACAAGAAACACACTCTCTAAATTCGTACCCAAGACCTCAAGGTTAGATCCTGAATCATACACCACCAAACCACGCATCTTGAGGACGAGTGACAACTATTCATCATGTAGTTTCTCCATAACCAAATTTCTCTTTTTATAAAATTAAAATATATAAAATAAATAAATAAAATAAAAGCAACTTTGAGGTGTATGGAATAATAGTCCCCACAAAACTTTGCACCGTAGAATAATAATAATGCATTTCTAGCTTGCACTAACCAAAGTGGGTTGGCTGATTAGGTGTGTCTTTAAGCATTTTGTTCTCTTAGACTTATATATCATACATCATCATTATTATCATATATGGTGGCAACAGCATCTGTAAAAGCAATTACAGTATAGTTTGACCTTTAATTACATTTGCTGGATACCAAATGGTTGAGCCTTCAACAAGCCCATATTCAGATCATAAATTACATGCAAAAAATTCCAGTCCCACCATCTGGGGTCATCAAAAAGGTAACTCAAGTTTCATATCATTGAATTGTAATCCCACCCATTTGATTCCCCCGGCTTGTCAGAGTACCAGAAGCGTATTCCATCCTTAACAAGTTTGATTAGAAATCTCGCCGCCAAACCACTCATTCCGCGCTTAAGCGGAGCAGATAAAATTCTCTACTGTCTCAGGCTCTTACAAGAAACGTACACTCTCTAGATTCGTACCCAAGACCTCAAGATCATATCCTGAACCATATACCACTAAACCACGCATCTTCACGACGAGTGACAGCTATTCATCATGTAGTTTCTCCATAACCAAATTTCTCTTTTTATAAATTAAAATATATAAAATAAATAAATAAAATCAAAGCAACTTTGAGGTGTATGGAATAATAGTCCCCACAAAACTTTGCACCGTAGAATAATAATAATGCATTTCTAGCTTGCACTAACCAAAGTGGGTTGGCTGATTAGGTGTCTTTAAGCATTTTGTTCTCTTAGACTTATATATCATACATCATCATTATTATCATATATGGTGGCAACAGCATCTGTAAAAGCAATTACAGTATAGTTTGACCTTTAATTACATTTGCTGGATACCAAATGGTTGAGCCTTCAACAAGCCCATATTCAGATCATAAACATGCAAAAAATTCCAGTCCCACCATCTGGGGTCATCAAAAAGGTAACTCAAGTTTCATATCATTGAATTGTAATCCCACCCATTTGATTCCCCCGGCTTGTCAGAGTCCCAGAAGCTTATTCCATCCTTAACAAGTTAGATTAGAAATCTCGCCGTCAAATCACTCATTCCACGCTTAAGTGGAGCAGATAAAATTCTCTACTGTCTCAGGCTCTTACAAGAAACGCACTCTCTGAATTCGAACGCAGTACCTCAATGTGAGATCCTGAACTCTACACCACCAAGTCACTCCTCTTATAGTGGAACCATTCAAGACCACTCGTGTACATATGTAATTCTTTTTCCATTGATTAGGAACCAATCCCGCGTCGCGTTGTGATATAACAAATTAAACTATCTATAATCTAAACAAAATTCCGATGGATATATTGTGGTAACATAAATTCAGGGAAGTTCTGCTTCTCACTAAAAGCACCATGTTACAGCATTTGCGTTTTTTGTATTCAAGTCTATTTGCTGCGGACGGAGGCTGGAGGCCACATTTTATGGTAGGAGTGGATACATTGATAAAGGCTATCCAGTTCACTAGCTAGGCCATTACATTAATATAAATATAAATGAACCACACAATCATAAGAAACAAAATACGATCGAATCAGCAGCAGATTGCACAAGATCCGTATATAAAAAAAATTAACAGTAATGAATTTACTATTTAGATACACTTTTATCAACAAGCATTATATAATAATTAAGGCTACATAAAATTAGGATTGATAGAAAATCTCGAATCATAAATTTCGATCGGGATCCTGTCTTATTTAGTTCGGTATGATTTTTCGTACCGAATAAAAATTTCGATCGGGATTCAGGAAGATACGTCGTCCCGAATAACAAATTTGGGTCGGGATTTGGGAAGATTTTTTTATCCTTGATTCTGAATTTTAACCTAAAAATCTAGAATCTCAATTGGGATTCAGGATCTCGCACCATTCGATTTGGGAATCGGGACGATTTTTCATTTCAATTCAAAATACCGATTGAAATTCGGGACGATTTTTTTTTTCTCTCAAATAATAATTAAGGCGGAACAAGATAAATCAATAGAAACGAGACGTCCCGATTCCCAATCCCTAGATGACATGCAGAATCATCCGAGTAAAGTTGCATGTTTTATGCAAATAAAATCCCAAGATGTCTGCAAATAAGATATTCTTAGAACTTTAAAATCCCACCCCAATTTGGAGATTAAAAAAAGGAACCCAAATTGTTGGTACTTCAAAAAATATTAGCACCATTCCTATCCGTAAACAATAAAATAGAAAGCAAAGCCATTTGATTGAATTACACCCATGCTGTGATTGGCTCAAAAGTCTTATAAAATTAAAGGGATATATTTTATTTTAATCATTTTGTGGTGCACCATGGCCATGGGCAATGCTACAAGTGGAAGTTTTAAAAAAAAAAATGCAATAATTCAAGCGGCGCCAGGGCCACTCCCTTTGCATATCATTCAACTTGTAATGGTTAAAATGTCGCCATCTCTACCTTTTCTATGTTGATTTGTTTTCTTTATACGCTTATAAAATATGCTGTGTTCTTCGGTCCTTGTATTTCAATTCCCCTTTTACTTTTACAAATTGACATTATTTATATATTTGGAGGAAAGTTAGTTCAAAGAATTGAACGTTAAAATTTAGAGAGATATTTATATATGTCAGAGATACCAATGAATCACGTTTTATCGTTTGATAGAATAATAATGTTTATAATAATAATTTGATCATTTCATTATTATATATAGGACCCATTCATTTTAAAATTTAAAAATTGGGATTCACTGTACTGCAAGGAATATGATTTGGTGGTGTAGGGTTCAAGATCTCGTATTGAGTTCGAATTAGGGAATGCGTTTCTTGTAATAATCTGAGATAATAAGAGATTTTACTTGCTCCGCTTAATCCCGAAATAGATGATTTGGAGATGAGATTTTAAACGGTATGATATTGATTGGCATAAATGCAAGTATTTTTAGTTGATGTAGTGGTGCCAAAGTCAAACCTTTTCTCCAACTTCCCGACGAGTTTTCCGATCTCCCAAGGAGATTATAAAGCGCTAACATCCCATATATATGTGAGATGAGTTTCTTGATCAAAAGAACAAATTTGCGGTTGGCATGTAAGAAGGTTTAGCTAAAGATGAGGCTTATGCGTCAGATTGTAGATAGTTGATTTGTTTAGGGTTATTTAAGTAATTTCAATTGAAATGTAGTTTTATTTTACCTTCAATAGGAGTGTCGATAGCAGCACTCAAACGACAAAGAAAAAACAAGTACTTTAAGCCCGTTCCGTCCCCGGTAAAATGCATAATGGACGGCACCTTTTGCTCCTGGCGATTCACAAGAAAGTACAACGAAACTGACGGAGGAATCCAAATCGCACGACTCACGCGTCTGTCAGATAGCCGGCACATCATTGCCTCATCAACATAGCATCGTCCATTTCAAACAAATTTTAGGTGTTTAGTATTTTAAATAAGAGATTTTATTAAAAATTATAAAATTATTTTATTGAATAAATTTTTAAAATTTTTGTTATAAAATAAATGAAATAATATTGATAAATTAAATATAAATATTATAATTCCTTAAAAAATTCTCCAACCTCCACCCATAAAAAGCTCAAATTTTGATTTTTTATTAGTATATTGGAGATAAAATAATTTTTTAAATTTTAAAAAACTCTACTTCAAATATAATCAAACACCATCTAAAATTTTAAAAAGAACTTTTGATATTAATTTTTTTTATCTCTACTAAAAATCATATCAAACTGAGACTAAAATAAATTCTCTACTTCTGGTCATTGTCGTGTCCGCTGGGTGGCATCTTTTTGACCATTTAAAATTTATTTGCATTTATTTTTCTCAAATATGTATAAAAGTGAAATAAATAAAAAGTAATTAACCTAAATAGGAATAATGCCACCCACTTCAGTTTTTATTTATTTTTTTACTGAAGTACACTTCCACCATTAGTCCTCTACTTTCGAACAAATTTAGCCATTTTCAAACCTATTGTATGCGTTTCATGGTTCTGCTCATAAGAGCGGAATCTGGAATGAGAATTTTCATTTTTCTATTTCTTGTAATTTTAAATTTTATTAATGCATTTCTTCTTTCAAAAAATAAAAATAAAATTATTATTTACTTTGATTAACATTTTGGGCACGGAACACATATCTCATGAATTAATTGAGATATGCGTAAGTTGGTTCGCACACCTCAATTGAATTTTTTTTTATCACATTATAACAAAGAGTGATGTCTTTTTAAGTGTGGTATATAAAGATTAAAAGGTTCAAAACAAATAGAAATTTAATTGAAGGGTAGTATATGATGTAGGGTGCTGGGTAACTTTTAATTTTTAAGTGATTTGAATGGAGATGAGATTGAGAAATATCAACTAAATACTGAGCAATACTCTTTATTATAACTCGACCTAAGGTGATCACACATTCAAATTACATTCACCTCTAGCTGAGCTACCATTTCGAATATTCAATTTTTTTTTCTTTTCTTACATTAATAGTTTAAAAAAAATACAACAATTAAAATTTATTTATTCAATTATTTTTTCTTTTACACGTATTGCAAAAGATGAAATAATGTTTAATTATATTTCTCATTTGGATCTTCACATAATTTGAGAAAATTAAAATCAAATAACTTTGAATGAATCTATTTATATATATCATGAAGCTAAATTTTTATAAGCTACCACGTTCATCTACGTCAGCATTGTTTTTATTAATTTGGGGAAAAATCTATTTATTATGTCAAAATTAAAATGAAATATAAAAGACTTGATTGATGAGATGTATGTTTCTAACTTAGTTTATGTATGATGTTATTTATTGTTAAATTATGTCATGGAATACTTGATTAAAGAGATGGAGTGTTTCTGTTTGCACAATTTTCCGTCAAAGAGCGTGTAAGGTTCAAGTCTTTTGAGACAAAGTCTCAGCAATGAGTGTTTGATTAAGTGAATAAGCCTCTAAGAGGCGCAAACACACAAATTACAGTCCTAAAATTACAAAGCTAAAAAACTACAATAAAATGCTCATTTTGAGTCTTCATTTTTCGGTCTATTCTTATTCCATGTTTGAGTTTTTTATAGTGAGTCTCCGTTAACCGTTTGATCGGTTTTGCTTTTCTTGATCCATGATATACCACGTCTCATGCTTGCAACTGCTGGATCATGCACTTAACCGCTGAGTTAACCATGCTAACTGCCAGACCGTGGGGAGTTATCGTCAACTGCCACACTGTGCGTGGTGAACTACCAGGTCGTGGGTAATTGTGGCCTAACTGCTAGGTCGTGGTGGTTGTAGCCTAACTGCTAGGTCATGGGATCGACTGCAACGCATGGTAATCGTCCTGACCGCTCTTCCTTTCGTCGTCCTGATTGAAAATCGTTATGCGGTGTGGTAACTGTTCGCCCTATTTGCTTTTCGTCCCTTATTGGCTCATTCGTCCTAAGGCGATTTTCTTCGCCAACAATTATCCCCCAAATTCGTCTTGATTGAGTCGAACGATGAAATCAGGACAAATTTCTCAATTTAGGTAGAGTCATGACAGTATCTATCGGCCATATACTGGCGTCGGCCTGCAAGTTTTCGCTCTATTGTCATTTGTGCGTCTTACGGCCCGTCCTTTACGTTCCCCATGTGAGTTCATCATCTCTTTAATAAATGCACGACTTTCCCAACACGTTTCATCATGGTGCCTATTAATGAGCCGTTTTTCGCGTCAATTCGGTGTCACATCACGTCATAGGTCACCCTTATTCTTTACATCGAATCGTGTCACAACACTAGGACGACTCTTCATTCTTTTAATCGTGTCACAAGAGGTCGGTCGTTTGATCTACCGATCTCTAAGGGACATTACCGACCTGACCCGGAATGTCCGAGCTGTCCATCATGATTCAGGAGGCGAAACATAACTGAACCGAGCTCCCGGTCTATTGTGGTCAGTCTCGGCTCCGATGTTGTCGACCTCTGAAGTTCTCATCATGTTATATCTTCGGGTCGGCCAGATCCGAGAAATTATGTCCGGACTCTCTTCCTGGTTGAGGCACAACCCAAATCCTCAGTATATCTAATCCTTCAAAAGAGAAAATCTCATCTATGTCATCGCCGAACTGTTCAAATACTTCGTCACCAAAATACAATCAACAAGTTCTTTATTCAATCTTAATTATTTTGACGTTGTTTTTTTACATTTGTTTAAATCACAAAAGAATTATAATTCATGAATATCATATATCAACTAACGATAAAATGATTTATTATTATCAAGATAATTACAAAAAACTAACAAATTATTCATAAACAATCAATCAAACATTCAAATAAAAATGACTAATAATATGCCTTCAAATAAAACCCGCATAATGTGCGAGCACAAGATCAGTTATTGATAATATCGTATTTGATATATTTGTTATCATATTAATTTTTGCAATTATTTGTAAGTATGAAAACAAAATCCATGAAAATTTCCAACTTGCATGATGAATAAGTAATTTGCTTTTCAAACATTAATTATGCAACTTATATTCCCAAACTAAAGGCAAAACAAAATCAAAAGTTAAATATAGTTTTTTAACTTATTAATTAAATGGTTTTCCTAAAATCCAATCCTAATCAAGTAAGCATAGGGGCACATAGTGACAAAATCTGATAGATAATATTAAACGTAACGTAATTGCCAACTCTGACCGTAGCCGAGCCGAATCCGATGACACCCAAGCGTCCAACTCAATGCTTACCCTTCACGCGCTTACCCTCACCCCGGCGACCCTTCTCTTATTCACCCCCACTTCTCCTCCTCACTCCCTTAAACTCTTCTTTCTTCACGCGCCGGGCGCGTCATCGCCGCACCGACTTACCACCCCCACTAAATATCTTTCCCTAATCACTCGCCTGTTTCTCTTTAACATCACCACACAAAATCTGAACATTTTGTTTTTTATTTTCAGATTCAGATTCCGATGGGCGATCTAACGGAATCACTGACGCCGTCATCAACAACAACCCCAACCAACACCACCCCTTACTCACGTCCGTTACCCGTCCGTGAGGACTGCTGGAGTGAAGAGGCTACCTCTACTCTAGTCGACGCGTGGGGCCGTCGTTATCTGGAACTCAACCGCGGTAACCTCCGTCAGAAAGACTGGCAAGACGTGGCTGACGCCGTCAACGCTCTCCATGCTCACTCTAAGAAAACGCACCGTAACGATGTTCAGTGCAAGAATCGGATCGACACGATCAAGAAAAAGTACAAAATCGAGAAGGCTCGTGCTGTCTCCTCTAACGGAACTCTAACGTCATCATGGCCGTTCTTTGAACGCATGGATGCCTTGATCGGTAACAACGTTAAACCTATTTCTAATTTCTCGCCTAAATTGTCTCATTCCCATTCACAATCGCAGTCTCCTCCGGTTGCCGTTCCGCTTACTTACCGTAAATCAATTTCCGTTAATAACAGTAATATCGATAACAATAACAACATCAATAGCCTTGCGTTGACACCGATTCCTACGGCTGTGGCTTTGCCACAGAAGCGAGGTTATAATAGCGAGGGATTTTATAGGAATTATTCGGCCGTGGCAGCTGCTGCAGCAGCAGCGGAGAGTGAGGAGGCAGAGGTGGAGGAGGAGGCCGAAGAGGAGGAGAATGACGATGATAATGTAGAGAATAGTGGCGTGACGAGTTTGGCAAAAGCGATTGAGAGGTTTGGAGAGGTGTATGAGAGAGTGGAGGCGGATAAGTTGAGACAGATGGTGGAGTTGGAGAAGCAGAGAATGCAATTTGCTAGTGATTTGGAGATGCAGAGGCTGAGAATTTTTACGGAGATGCAGGTTCAGTTGGAGAGGAACAAGCGTGCTAAGCGGTCTGGCTCCAATGGTGAGAGAGATTATTGATTAGTGGTTTAATTGTTAGTACTTAATCATTCATTAGGATATGTTAGTTGTTAATGGTTATTTACATCTTTGAACAAGATGGTTGTTCTTGTTTTATCATACAGAGCTAATTCATTATCTGTTTTGTGTAATTGAATTTTTGAGAATTGTGTTAATGTTTCGGGACATTGAATGGCAATAGAAAAAATTACGCTGCTGTTAGTGTCAAGGGTTTTGAAATTTGAATGTCGATGAAGCACTTGTTTATAGTCGGTCAAAGTCCATAAGTTTGAGCATGTTTTATTTCTCGAGGGGAAATAGATTAACAGATGTGATTTGCTCTATTATGATATTTACTTTTGTTTGAAGATGTACAAAAGAATAATTTGGGGGGACATTCCTTTCAATTCATTTGTGTTGGGAAGGCTCAAGGGTGGGTGTGGGTTCATGGTGTTTAAAAATGGCCGTATAAGTACCAAGATATTCTGTTTTCATTTTGTGTTTATCAGACCATTGGTAGTAAATTGAGTCATATTGTTTAGTAATGGCTTGGATGGACAGAGACCAATTACTAGTTCCTGCTTCCTTATGAAGTAAGTGCCACCTTGCCTCTCTCTTGGTTCTATGATAATTGGAAGACTGCCTAGTTAGCTTATTGGTGTTTGTTATTGTCAGCACCAATTTTTGGAGACTGTTTGAGAGATTTATACGAGGGGTGGTAGTTACATTCTGGGATCAAATAGTGAATGCTCTCCCCGTTTTCATTTCATTCATGATGTGTTGTATCTAGGTTGATATTTCCTGTATTTCTTACATTGCATATTACTCGTCGTGAGGGTTGATGATTGATATGGTTGGATTCAGACTCTTATTATACCTCATTTAATTGTAAATCTGATTCATGTCTTTATAGTATCGATAGAATAGTTGCAATTATGAAAAGAAATGGAGGTACATACTTATTTTTATGACAAATAGGAGAATGATTGATCATCTGAAACTCAATTTTATGCCATTTGAATTATTGCTGAAAATGTAGATGAGACTATGAAATGTATTAGTGAGCTACTTGCTTGCAGAGAATATGGGAACAAAGTAATGACCTACCTGTAATTGGGTTGCCTTGAATAATTATCTTCTTTGGGTCGACTCTTGAGGATAGGTTCATTTCATGGTTCTAGTTTACAGATATATATAGCTTAGCCACATTGGGGAGAGCTTTGACTCTCTTTATATGGCGGAAACATGTGAAGAATTGTTTACAACTTTACATAATCATTCCTACAAAGTATAAATATAGTTCCAGCTAATACTACTGGCTTCAGAATTACCATGCTGTTGTCAGGAGGATCACAGAATGAATGTTGCTGGTTCAAGCACTTTTTATCATCATCAGCCCGTTTATTTTGTATTTTTTGTCATAATGTTTTGATATTGGAATCAGCACGTCTTTTTGATTTCACCATCGCAATGATTGTTTGTTTATTTTTTTTCGTCTCCTGCTGAAGCATTTATCCGGCATTTTTAGAAGAGAGATTATCAGAAAATTTTAAA
Source organism: Zanthoxylum bungeanum (assembly GCA_019454045.1). Lineage (NCBI taxonomy): Eukaryota > Viridiplantae > Streptophyta > Magnoliopsida > Sapindales > Rutaceae > Zanthoxylum > Zanthoxylum bungeanum. Next base: position 23,763 of record SKCR01032250.1, on the reverse strand, counting down.
CAATTTTATACCCTTCCACTCAATTGACTAATTTACCCCTTTTCTAACACTCAAGATTTGTCTTTGAAGTTCAATCTTCGGATGAAAAGGGATAATATCCTATGTTACAAAATTCTCTCAGGCGCCTTTTACGAAAGTGCAAATGCGCAAGGGTTTTTATTAATTTATTTATTTTCTTTAATATGCATATGTTTTTTTAGTGTTTAATGAAGAACATTAAAAAGCTCATCAGAAACCCGAGAGCACAAAGTCCCAAAGTTGATTGAATTGTCACAACATAACCTCACCATAGCAGACAATTGCAAACTGAACTAAAAAAGTAACCATTAATCTGCAAAATTGAAATTCGGAGTATCAGTCTAGTTCTATTACTGATCAAATGCTAGAAGGATTATTTCCGGAGTAGTATCAACTGTAGCAGTAAAGCAAGCTTTTGGTTCTAGATGCAATATACTAGACACTAGAAGATCTACTTTACATCCTTCATCTTTAGAAGTCTAAGCTTGTTTTGATGATCGGTCCAGAGCCGAGCCACACTACGACCATGAGAGCACGTGCCGGATTCTTTTGAAGATTTGTATACCCACACCGACATTGAACTCTTCTTCCCCCGGAGAAAATGAAGAATAAAATATAACTTGAAAATTTTTAAATTTTAATTTTGTAAAACAAATGAAGTCTAATAAATGATAAAATATTTTAACATTTATTCAATCTTATCTATTTTTATTTTATATTTTAACTGAACCACATGGTTCGATTCGATTACGATTAACTGTACAATTACAATTCATTTTTTAGATTAATCATAACCAAACCATAATCATACAATTCAGTTATGATTTTTAACCATAACCAAACCGTGCTCGGCTCTAGCTCAAGCCATCTCTCACACTACAACATTATAATTGCTACAAGTGAGACATCAACTATCATTAAAGGCTTGTCTACAGTACCCAAGGGTATTTGATACCCTTGGGTCAAACATGCAACTTAAATCATTAAACATGCAAATTCTGTTCAATAAATATGAAACTTTTCAAAACATGAAATTAATTGCATATTTATTGGTAGAATTTACACGTTTAATGGTTTAAGTTGCATGTTCAATACTAAACGTTGCATGTTTTATTTGATACCATTGAGTATCTTAACATTGGCCATTAATAAGTGATCGACTAAGAATAGGTCCCAAAAAAAACTTGATATATACCCCTGACAAATCAGACGATTCAGACCATTCCCAAACTCAGCAACATAAAAAACTTGTGAAAAATGAAATGACCAAAATAAAATAAGATTGGAAAGATCTATAGATAGAAGCGATCAAAAGTATAAAAAAGAATATTCCCACAGTTGCAACCAAAATTTGGGAAAATAAACCAAATTATAACCGATGTGTATAAGCAATGGACACTTGACAGTAAATATTCCACAAAAAAACTTAAAAAATTTCACCATTAGACTAACATCAACATTTTTTTTTATAAACGGTGTAAATTCCACCGTCCAATCACTTAATTCAGATTTAAACGGAATATGTAAAACCTACAACTGTCTCAAATTCTTGTAAGAAATACACTCCTTAAATTCGAATTTAAGACCTAACAACCAAATCATAAGTCATTTGCCACCAAATCATACCCCTTCACTAAAATACCAGATTATATTCTCCATTAACATTCATAAATTTTTTCACAGCAGTAGAACCTGAGAAAATATCCCCACGAAGTTGCAACCAAATTTCACGAAAATGATCGACTTTAAAAATTTTGCTATTATTCCAACAGACATGCAAAAATTAAAGAACAAAATTATACTCCATAAACACAATTTTGACGCTAAATGCAGAAATGAAAAATCAAAACACAATGAAAGTTAAAAACATAGAACCCAAGCTCAAAGATTAACAATTTGCTCTCGCCGCCATTAAAAGAATTTAAAAAAAACCCCACCAAATTACCAATTGAAAACTGGACCCGAGAGTAATAAAAAGTACATAAGGATTAAAAAAAACCAATTATACACCCCAGCTTCAAAATCATCTATTTTTTCTACCTGCGAACTAAAAATCAAAATTTGAAATTTAACTAAGCATAACCAGAAGCAAAAAACAACAGAAAGGACTGGAACTCAATAGTCACCCCACCGAGTCGCAGAAAACTCTAAATTAGGAAAATTCGTTATACTAATTGGTACATTTTTCATCACAGCAACAAAGTTTTGCACAACTGCAAAGACAAAATACACAAAAATATGCAAAATAGTAACCACAGATGGCAGCGCCCAAGTAGGAAAGTCCCAATACTCTCAAGAAACACTGCAACATATAAATTTGCAAAAATGACTACTATATTAAAAATCATTATAGACATCCCAAAGTAGCATGGTCCTTGAAAACAAGAACGTTTTCCATTGTAATTTGAAAGGTTAAATACACTGATCTTAAGGTCTTAAGAAACACTAAAAGCCCGAGTAACAGTCTCTTAATACTCCTCAAAAACACGGAACCTCTAATCCTGAAGACAAAACCAGTCAATGGCCAGAATACTGAAACATGCTAAAGCATTCTCGACACCTCCTGAAACTCCACAAAACTAAGGCTTTTTAACAATAAAATTACCAACCAAAAGAAAAGATATAATTAAGCAATTCTACAGGAACCCAAAAAACAGCAGCGAACGAATATAATTATAAATTCAATATAGGTAGGTATTTCTATAATAATTTATACAATCATCTTAAATTACAACAAAGAACAATTGTAAAATGACGAGCAATATACAAAATATGGTCTAAGTATTCATATAAGCTAAAAAAAGGTTGAAAAAAAATAATTATGAACACCCGAAGTAGCATTGTTCGCACCCCTAGATTACTTGGATCATCTTTCCAACACTGCAGCATAAAAATTTGCAAGAATGAAAGTGCTCATATAAACAACGATTCTGATTGTTTTTCGAACACCACAACATACAAAATTTGCAAATATGACATAAGAAATTTACAATATGCTCAAGTATTCATAAAAATTATAAACTAATAAAAGGGCTGCCACCAAGTAGCCAAAGTCCCAAAACTCCCAAAAAACTTGGACCATTTCAACGTTACAACCCAACAAATTTGCAAAAATGCATTACTAAAATACACTCATGTATTCGTATTAGCAGGGCAATTGAAAACTTGGTAACATTTTCCTATTGCAAAATAGTGGTAAACTAATATAAGCATTCAGAGGGGGTAAACTAAGAAAAGGTTTGAAAAAAAAGGTTTGAAAAAGAACACTTTAGATTTTCAGTCTCCCGTGAAATTTCCAACAAGCACTCAAATAATAACAAGTATACCCAAGAGGGGGGTGAATTCGGTAACAAAATAATGCGGAATTAAAATTCTTTTCAATTTTAAACTACTTAGTAATTTTACCAATTAAACCTAGAATACAACTTTCACAATTGATATTGTTAAAAATAGGAAAATATCTTAAGATTGCTAGAGATATGGTAATTGATTGTATGTAATTATGGGTAGATTTATCTTCCTTTTATAGAGAAGACTGAAGACTATATATGGCCAATTATTGTATAGTTTAAAACAAGAAAAATAAAAAGAGGGTTTCCTCAATTTCTTCATGGTATCAGTAGGTTGATCCTAGAGTTTCTTTTTACTTTTTTCCGGCGACACTATTCCGGCATCACTTTTCACGGTACTGTTCACCGTCACTGTTCACGCCGCGCATTGTTCACGCGCACTGTTCATTGTCACTGTTCACGGTACTGTTCACGTGCACTGTTCATCGTCACTGTTCACTCTCCGGCGCCACTGTTCCCTGCCATGGCCGACCCGAGCAGTAATCATCCTCCCCGCCCATCCGCTTTGGGTAAGTCTGGTGCTCCCATTCCTGTAATCTCTGGTAATTGTGTTCTTACATCTGAAAAATTACTTGGCCCTCTAAATTATGTGTGTTGGGCTGCCTCTGTTGAACTCTGGTTTATGGGACAAGGATGTGAAGACCATTTGACTTCCAATGCTGAAGATATTCTTCCTGAAGAACGACCACTTTGGAAGAAAATAGATGCCCAGTTATGTAATTTACTTTGGCAGGCTATTGATCCAAAACTTCTGGTTATTTTTCGGCCTTATAAGACCTGCTCCAAATTATGGGGCAAAGCTCGCTCTTTATACACTAATGATATTCAACGTTTCTATTCTGTGGTATCTAACATGTTCAGTTTGCATCAGCGGGATATGGATATTTCTGAATACATTGGCAGAGTGGAATCCCTTAGAGAGGAGTTCAATTCTCTCCTCCCAATTACTTCGAATTTATCTGATCAGGAGCGCCAACGGGAACACTTCTTTATGGTCTTAACTCTTCTTGGGATACGGTCCGAACTTCAACCAGTCCGCGACCAAATATTAGCTAGTGCTACAATTCCCTCTCTGGAGAATGTCTTCTCTCGCCTTCTCCGTGTCTCTTCTTCAGCTATTGTTGACTCTCATCCAACCGAGTCTTCCATTTTGGCCGCTCACGGCCATTCCAGCGGCGGTCGAGGTAATCCTCGTCATCGGGGCGAGCGTCCGAAGTGTACCTACTGTCACAAGGTTGGCCATACTCGGGAGCGTTGTTATCAGCTCCATGGAAAACCACCACATCCTCCTAAGGCTAAGGTTGCTCAAGTTGATCTTTCCCCGTCCTCGGACTCGACTTCGACCAGCCCTCTCAAAATGTTACTCTGTCTGAAGCCGAATATGCAGCTTTCCTCCAGTATCAGGCCTCTCAGTCCTCGTCATCTGCTTCCGTTGCTCATACTGGTAATTCTGTTGCCTGCATCACTCAGTCCTCCCCATTGGGCCCATGGGTCTTGGACTCTGGCGCCTCTGATCATATTTCTGGTAATCCAAAACTTTTGTATTCTTTAACTAGTTCTCATTCTCTTCCTATGGTTACTCTTGCTAATGGTTCTAAAACTATCGCTAAAGGAATTGGACAAGCCTCTCCTGTTCCTTCCTTACCTCTGAAATCTGTGCTTTATGTACCGGGTTGTCCTTTCAATCTTATTTCTGTTAGTAAACTCACTCATGATCTGAATTGTTCTGTCACCTTTCTTAATCATTCTGTTATTGTACAGGACCAGGGTACGGGACGGACGATTGGTACAGGACGTGAGTCACAAGGCCTTTATCATCTCACGCAGTCATTGCCTGCGGTCGCTTGCACCTCCACTGATTCTGCTGATGTTCTCCACAATCGTTTGGGTCACCCCAGTCTCTCTAAGCTTCAGAAGCTAGTTCCGCAACTTTCTTCATTATCTTCACTTCCATGTGAGTCGTGTCAACTTGGGAAACATACTCGTGTACGATTTCCCAATCGCGTCAATAATCGGGCTGCGTCCCCTTTTGAGTTAGTTCATTCCGATGTTTGGGGTCCGTGTCGTGTCAATTCTGTTATGGGATTTCGGTATTTTGTGACATTTATTGATGATTACTCTCGAAATACTTGGCTATTTTTAATGAAAGATCGCTCTGAGTTGTTTCCTATTTTTCGAAAATTTTGTGCTGAAATCAAAACTCAATTTGATGTTCCCATTCGTGTATTTCGTAGTGATAATGCTCGGGAGTATTTTTCTGCTCCTTTTACCACCTTTATCTCATCTCAAGGTATTCTACATGAGTCATCTTGTGTCTATACACCCCAACAAAATGGTCTAGCTGAACGTAAAAACCGACATCTCATTGAGACGGCTCGTACCTTATTAATCCATAACCATATACCATTTCGTTTCTGGGGGGATGCAGTTCTTACTGCTTGCTATCTCATTAACCGTATGCCTTCTTCTGTTTTACAAGACCAAATTCCCCACTCTATCTTATTTCCCAACCAACCTCTCTATTCGGTCCCTCTTCGCATATTTGGTTGTGTGTGTTTGTCCATAATCTAACCCCGGGACAGGATAAACTTTCTGCTAAATCTACTAAATGCATCTTCTTAGGATATTCCCGACTTCAAAAAGGGTACCGATGTTATTCTCCAGCTAATAACCGCTACTTTATCTCTGCCGACGTCACATTCTTCGAGTCATCACCTTACTTCTCTCCTCATACCCCGACTCTTCCCGCCCCTTCTCGGTACTACCTGTTCCATTCTTTCATCCACACTTGAGACTATGTCACCATCACGTCCTCTTCAGGTATATCACCGTCGTCCTCGATCTCTATCTTCCGCTGGCATTGACACTGCAGCCACTGACTCACAACCTGCTCCAGCTCCTGCCCGTACATTGGACCTTCCTGGCCCAATTGCCACCAGTAAAGGTATTCGTTCCACTCGTAATCCACATCCTATTTATACATTTCTCAGTTATCATCGTTATCTGCTCCATATTTTGCTTTTGTCTCCACCTTGTCTTCTGTTCCTCTTCCTAGAAATGTCCATGAGGCTTTGTCTGATCCAGGATGGAAACAAGCAATGATAGATGAAATGGCTGCTTTACACTCAAGTGGCACTTGGGATTTGGTTCCGTTACCCCCTGGGAAATCTACAGTTGGTTGTCGATGGGTTATGCGGTGTTGCGGTGAAAGTTGGTCCTGATGGGCAGATTGATCGACTCAAGGCTCGCCTTGTTGCTAAAGGTTATACCCAGATATTTGGTTTGGACTATGGTGACACTTTTTCTCCTGTAGCCAAAATTGCTTCCGTCCGTTTGTTTCTCTCCATGGCTGCTATGCGTCACTGGCCACTCTATCAGTTGGACATCAAGAATGCATTCCTTCATGGAGACCTCCAAGAGGAAGTCTATATGGAGCAACCACCTGGTTTTGTTGCTCAGGGGGAGTATGGTCTGGTTTGTCGGCTTCGTCGCTCTCTGTATGGTCTCAAACAGTCTCCTCGTGCTTGGTTTGGGAGATTCAGTACTGTCATTCAGAAATTTGGTATGACTCGTAGCGAGGCAGACCACTCGGTTTTCTATCGCCATTCCAATGGCCAATGCATTTACTTGGTTGTATATGTGGATGATATAGTCATTACTGGAAGTGACCAAGAGGGAATTCGACAGCTGAAAACACATTTATTTAATCATTTTCAGACTAAAGATTTGGGACTACTAAAGTACTTCCTTGGCATAGAAGTAGCTCAATCTCATACTGGTATAGTCATCTCTCAGAGAAAATATGCTATAGACATTCTTCAAGAAACAGGCATGTTAGATTGTAAACCTGTTGACACGCCCATGGATCCAAATGTTAAACTTCTGCCAAAAGAGGGGGAGCCATTGGAAAACCCTGAGGAGTACATGAAACTAGTTGGAGAGCCGCTAAAAGATCCTGGACGATATAGGCGGTTAGTTGGAAAGTTGAACTATCTTACAATTACTCGCCCAGATATCTCATTCGCAGTCAGTGTGCTTAGCCAATTCCTGCAAACTCCATGTGAAAGTCATTGGGATGCTGTCATACGTATTCTTAAGTATATCAAGAAAGCGCCAGGACAAGGATTATTGTATGAAGATAAAGGCAATACTGAGATAGTTGGATATTCTGATGCAGATTATGCAGGCTCTCCGTCCGACAGGCGTTCTACTACAGGATATTGTGTTTTAATTGGAGGCAACCTAGTATCCTGGAAAAGTAAGAAACAAACAGTTGTTGCCAGGTCTAGTGCAGAAGCAGAATATCGAGCTATGGCCTTGGCAACATGTGAGTTAGTATGGTTAAAACAGTTGTTACAGGAATTAAAGTTTGGAGGTGGGACACAAATGAAGCTAATTTGTGACAACCAGGCAGCACTACATATAGCATCTAACCCTGTATTCATGAAAGGACCAAGCACATAGAAGTCGATTGTCACTTTATCAGGGAGAAAATTTTATCTGGATGCATGGTCACTAGCTTCGTCAACTCTGAAGGACAATTAGCGGACATCCTTACTAAGTCTCTTCGTGGTCCTCGTATTGATTTTATTTGTAACAAGCTTGGTGCATATGATCTATATGCTCCAGCTTGAGGGGGAGTGTTAAAAATAGGAAAATATCTTTAAGATTGCTAGAGATATGGTAATTGATTGTATGTAATTATGGGTAGATTTATCTTCCTTTTATAGAGAAGACTGAAGACTATATATGGCCAATTATTGTATAGTTTAAAACAAGAAAAATAAAAAAGAGGGTTTCCTCAATTTCTTCAGATATAAACATGATTAAAATGCCGAAAGTAATAATCATGTAAATTTTACCAACAAGAGGTTTGCGATAAATAAAAGAGTAAGGGATAAAGAAATTTGACATCGTAACCTACGTCCACTACTTCAAGCCGCGCTTAAAGCTTTCCACTATGTAAAAATGAATTCACACCTTACACCAAGAGTTTTTCGTGGCTCACTCTCAAACCATTACAATAGAGGTCTTTGATCCAAGGTTCCTCTTAACCTTTACAACCAAGAGATTTTCTCACAAGCCTTCTCTTAAACCTTTTGCACAATTTCACCATTTTGAGTATTCCCACTCACACAAGAGATTTTCACCACCTCAATTGTTTGATATAAAAAGTTCTAAAAACACTTGGGTACTCACAAAAGAAAATGTTTACCCAAGTAAATCAAAGCTCACTAAATGATAAGGATGTAGTGTATGAACTTTTTAAGATGAAGAGAGTGAATGATCAAGAAGGTTTATTTTTCTCTGTTTTTGCTTTGAATAAAATGTTGGAAGACATTTGAACTTATCAAAAATCAATTTATAATGAAAAGCAAAACATGTTCTACTTCAGCACAGAGATCAGTACGTCGGTCTGCCAATTCAAACGGTTATAAAATTGTGACTGTTGAGCACCGGTAAGCACGAACCTGACCAGATTACTTATGGATACCAATATAATTTCATGCCGGTTCCAAAGAGTTATCAAATTCCAGCCTTACCGGTATGGATACCGGTATGGATCATGCTGGTTCTAGAGCCTTAACAAAATGCAGGCTCACTGGTATGAATACCGATATGAAGTAGCCCAATTCCAGAAGCTATGCAATCAGGTCATGAAGACCTATATGAAGACCGGTATAAAGTTGACTGATTCCAGAAAGCATGCAAAGAGAATCTGAGACATCGGTATGCTAGTCTCAGTACATAAAACTCATAATATACAACTCAAAACATTTATGTACTTAAGACGTATATGAGCATGCAAGAGTCTGATGAGCTTAGAAATACTTGAATATCAACTCACTTACATTGAGATCCCTAAACTATAAGAGTTCACAAATGATACCTTCGTTGCGCTCCATCTTCACATCCATTTTGCTTCGATATCTTTTTGTATAGCTTTGCAAGTGCGTCGAAGTCGCGAGTGTGGCATCATCAAATGCAATGTCGCTTACAATCTCCATATTTTTGATGATGACAACCTTTAAAACTTACGAGCTTTGAGAGTCTGAAACTTGTCAATATAACTCCCCCTCAACATGTGATCGCTCTATAAACACTTAGAATAACACATTAGCACACAATTGCTCCCCCTCAACACTAAGGTTAGGGTCGCACAAGTTTCACAAGTTTTCTCATTTATAAACATCTCCCCTTTTGCCATTAGCAAAAAGAGTGGAGAAGCAAAGATAACGAGCAAATATCAATTACAAGTTTCTCCCCTATTGCTATAAAATCCAATGTTCATGCATAAATATTCATCAAAATCATTCAAGTGATACCAATATTCATGCATTTCATTATCAACCAAATGGCCAGGCATATCCGATGCGAATAATCCAAAAAGATCACAAATGTCATAAATGTGCAATAAATCTAATGTGATACCAATTGTGATTAAAAAAATACAATCAAAGTAAGAAATGTAGGCGAATATTACAATTTTGCCTCAAATTTCAATTTTTGAGCATTTGAAATGATTCAAACAAATTATCACTTAACTCGATAAATTTCATTAAAGCTCAAATCATGCAATTAAGATCAAATAAGGCAAATTATGCGTAAGTTCATACAATTTAACTCAAAATACCTAATCAATAACAAGCTTCACAATTATGTCCAATTCATGGCAACAATTGAAGCATTTTCAAATAAGGTGGAGGAAACAGTAGCAATGTTTCTGTAATCATGAATTTTACCTTTTACTGTTGTTACCAAGTGACAAATCCACCCTTCTTCAAATTTGTGAAAGAATAGAATTTCAATAGTCCTCCGTTAAAATTGCAATTTTCATTGTTTTCATATTCTTCACATATTCTAAGAAATTCACAAGCTTTTCCTTGGGAGTTACTCTTAGTTCCTTTCGGAACCCAATAATAGTCACATTTTTCTTTCTGATCCAACAATCATATCTTTTGTGACATTTCATATTACATGCATGACATTTAACATTTGATTCAATGACTTTAGATGCATGTACATATGATAAATGTGTATATGATTTGGATACCTTCACTAAATAATTTTTTAAATATTTTTACTTCATGTGAGGCTTATATCCTAATCCACATTTTTCAAAAATACCTCTTTGTGAACCAAGTAGCATTTTGAAATTCTTTTCATCTTGAGTAAATTTAGTCACAATACATTGCAAGTCATCTGATTTCTTATTCAAACCATCATTTTCAATTTTCAAATATTCATAAGCATATGATGATTTAAAAGTAGATACTTCATTTTGCAAGTTCTCTACACAATGTTCTTGCTGTTCATCTAAACACATATCCTCAATATCTAAAGCATCACTTTGTTCAATAAGAGATGCATGCTTATTTTGATCAATCAACACATTATTTTCATGTTTAACTTTTAAGAAAATATCATCATCCAAAGCATGAATTTTATCAATACATGATGTATGTTCATGTTGAAGTAATGTATGTTATTTCTTAATCAAATTACATTTCTTCTTAAGAGCATCATATTTATCATGCAAAACTCATTCAACATGTCAAGCAATTCCTCATAATCGGAAATTTCAATTTCACAAACAACAATTCTAGGATTTTCCATACCCATGAATGCAAAATTACAAATTTCATCATTTGATGAACTAGAATCAATATTACATTCATTTTACTGACTATTTCTCTCATAGAGCAATTCTAATGATTTCCATAATTCATATGCAATTGCAACTTTGGGAATCCTATCTATTATGCTTTTATCTATTACATTGTATAAAAATTCAAGAGTATTTGGATTTACCGAAGTTATTTTTCTGTCCACGACCTCTAAATATCCACCAATGTCGTAGGCGAGCAAAAATGTGAGCATCATCTTTTTCCAATATTTGAAGTCCGTTCCGTAATAAAATGACGGTGTATCGAGGGATGTACATTCGGCGAAGTTTGTTGTGTAGCTTATAAAGAGCATTTGATCTCTTCTCGGATGGTTAAGCCTTTTGCGAGAAGTGCAAACTCTAATACCAAAATAATTACCTACAAGAAAAAAATATAATAAATATACCCAAGAGGGGAGGTGAATTAGGTATGTAATAAAAAAATTCTTTTCAATTTTAAACTACTTACTTAGTAGTTTGACCAATTAAGCTTAGAATATAACTTTCACAATTGATATAAACAATTATTAAAATGCCGAAAGTAATTATCAATGTCGATTTGACCACCAAGTTTTACTATATGATATGCACTATAATGTAAAACTTGCGATAAATATAAGAGTAAGAGATAGAGAAATTTGATACTGTAATTTACAGTGGTTCGGCTCAATGTCTACGTCCACTACTCCACGCCACGCTTGAAGCTTTTCACTATGTAAAAGTGAATCCAGACTTTACACCGAGTTTTCCGTGGCTTACTCCTTACTCCAAACCATTACAATAGAGGTATTTGATCCAAGGCTCCTTTTAACCTTTACAACCAAGAGATTTTCTCACAAGGGTTTCTCTTAAATATTTTGCACAATTTCACCCTCAGTATTCCCACTACCTCAATTGTTTGGTATAAAAAGTTTTACAAACACAATATGGGTACGCACAATTTTAAGAGTGTTTACCCAAGTAAATCCAAGCTCATTAAATGATGAAGAAATAATGTATGAGCTTTTTAAGATGAAGAGAGTAATGATCAAAAGAAGGTTTCTCTTTGTTTTTGCTTTAAATAAAATGTTGGAAGGTGTTGGAACTTATCAAAACTCAGCAAAACCGAATTCTAGTCTCGGTTTATAGTGAAAAGCAAAACAAGCTAGGGAGTTCACGGGTTGGGTCGGGTCAGATTTTTTTGATTTTTTAATGACTCGATCGGGTCAGGTCAAACCCGAAAATTGAGTACATGACCCGTGCGGGTCGGGTCAAAAAACTGTGGGTCGGGTTAGGTCAAGTTACCATAAAAATTCAGTAAATATAATATATATAGTTCATTGATTCAAATATAACAAGGCAAGCGCGTGGCTGAAATGGCAAAGTAATTGAGTAATATCCAACTAATTTTGAGTTCGAATCTCACCATCTACATTTTTGTTTAATAAATTAAAATTTCAAAAATTGATTCGGTCTGATTCGAACCGGAAACCATCTCAAGACTCAGCAAAGACTTAACCATTTCAGCTATACTTGTTACTTGTAAAAATTGTATCATTAAAAATATATATAAGATAATTATTATATTATTTACATCGGGTCGGGTCGGGTCGGATCAGACCCGAATTTTCAAACTAAAACCCGTGGGGTTGGGTCAGAATTGACCCGAATTGAATTTTAAAATTCTTAAACCCGACCGGATCTGGTTGGTCCGGGTCGACCAGACCCTATGAACACCCCTAACGCAGATAGTGGTGTGCCAATATTGGAACTAGTATGTCGGTTTGCCAATTCAAACGCCTATAAAATTGTGACTGTTGAACAGCCGTAAGCACGAGCCTGACTAGGTTACTGACCGATATGGATACCGATAAGATTTCATGCCAATTTGGATAGCGGGGCATGAAGATCGATATGGAGACCGGTATAAAATTTTCTAGTTCCAGAAAGCATGCAAACCGAGTGTGAGACACCGACATGCCGGTAAAGCAAAACAAGCTATATATTAGCGCATATACCAATGTGCCAATATTAGGAATCGGTATGCCGATCTTCCAATTCAAACGCCTATAAAATTGTGACCGTTGAACGCTCATGACTGAATTACTGACCGGTTCTAGATAGTTATCAAATTCCCAACCTCACTGGTATAGATAGCAGTATGGATCATACCGGTTCCAGAGCCTTGACAAGATGTAGGCTCAATGATATAAATACCTGATACGAAACAAACAGGATACGAAACAGACGAAACCCGATCCAAGATCCCGTAGACCCCCAAGAACATGTCCTTGAAAACCCTTGGAGATAGCCTCAGACGAATTTTGCCAGCAAATCGGACGCCACAAAGGATGCCAACCCTTTGATAAGTCTTTGTTCAATCACTGAACGATGATAAAATTTTCTCAATCTCAAGAAAAGTTACTATTCACGCACAAAAAATAGGGTGCTCCATTAAGAGTTGTTTTTGAGTTTAAATAGTAACATACTCAAACCCTAAGAGAGCTAAAAAGACTATTATAGCCCTAAACTACCCATTATCAACTAAAAGCCCATAAATCCTAATTTCTAGCCCACTTTAAACCCATAACTAAATAAAATAAACTAACCCAAATAATAAATAAAAACGGTAATCCTTGTTGGTTCCATACATGCAAATAATTAATAAATGCCTAAATAACTGAAAACGATTCATGCATGCTGCTCCCCGATGACTTGGGTCAAGTGTATAACTCTTGAACCATCTTCCTTGAAGCCCAATAGATCTCGAACATGCTTGTTCAATTCAGCTACATGGCGTTGGGCCAGGCCTGCCATAGCGTCCTTGATCTTCCTAGCTCTGTGTCTTGTAATTGGTCCAACCGGTACATGGATTGGATCGGTTGTGGTCTGGACCGAATCAGGTGCAGCTAGGATCACATCATCCCCTCCCTCTTGAAAAGGATTCGACCTCGAATCGACACCTACATCAAAAGGGGACAAATCAGAAACATTAAATGAAGCGGAAACATTATACTCACCAGGCAGATCAAGCTTATATGCGTTATCATTGATCCTTTCGATGACTTGAAAATGACCATCTCCTCGGGGTTGAAGCTTGGATCTTCGTTGAGCCGGAAACCTTTCCTTACGCATGTGTAACCAAACCCAATCACCAGGCTCAAACACCACGCGTTTACGGCCTTTATTCGCATGAGAAGCGTACTGCTTATTTTTCCGTAATATGTGTTCACGTGCTTTCTCATGTATTTGTTTCACCAATTCTGCTTTCTTTTTCCCATCTAAACCTACTCTTTCCAACATCACAGGCAAGGCAATAAATCCAATGGTGTTAGTGGGTTAAAGCCATATACAATTTCAAAAGGTGAATATGAAGTAGAAGAATGAATGCACCTATTGTATGCAAACTCTATAAATGGCAAACACTCTTCCCATGATTTTAGATTTTTAGTGACTATAGTGCGAAGCAATTGAGTCAAAGTCCTATTGACCACCTCTGTCTGTCCATCTGTTTGAGGGTGACACGTAGTAGAATAAAGTAATTTAGTCCCTAGCTTACCCCAAAAACCTTCCAGAAATGACTCAAGAATTTAACATCTCTATCAGAAACTATACTCCTAGGAATCCCATGTAGTCGTACTACTTCCCTAAAGAATAAGTCTGATATATTAGTGGCATCATCAGTTTTATGGCATGCAATAAAGTGTGCCATTTTGCTAAATCTATCAACCACTACAAAAATGGAATCCTTACCTCGTTTAGTCCTAGGTAAACCCAACACAAAATCCATCGAAATATCTACCCATGGTTCACTAGGTACAGGTAAAGGAGTATATAATCCATGAGGCTTCACCCTAGATTTGGCTTTTCTACAAGTGAGACACCGATCACAAATTCGCTCTACATCGCGCTTCTTCATCCTAGGCCATAAAAATGCTCCTTTAAGGTTTCTAGGGTCTTACTAATTCCAAAATGTCCCATTAGTCCACCTCCATGAGCCTCTCTCACTAATAGTTCACGCATACTACAAGAAGAAATGCACAACTTATTTTCTCTAAACAGAAATCCCTCATGCTGGTAGAATTTACTAAATGCAGATTTAATACATGCAGCATATATATCACAAAACTCCACATCACATGCATAAAGCTCTTTAATAAATTCAAATCCTAACATTTTAGCACTTAAAGAAGTAAGTAAAACATACCTGCGTGACAAGGCATCTGCAACTATATTTTCCTTACCTTGTTTGTAGCGAATGACGTACGGGAATGTCTCTACAAACTCCATCCATTTAGCATGCCTCTTGTTCAGTTTTCCTTGCCCTTTAAGGTGTTTCAAACTCTCATGATCTGTGTGTATCACGAACTCTTTAGGCCATAGGTAATGCTGCCAATTCTCCAGTGCTCGAACAAGTGCATACAACTCCTTATCGTACGTAGGATACCTCAACGCTGCCCCGTTCAACTTTTCACTGAAGTACGCAATAGGTCTTTTCTCTTGCATCAATACTGCCCCAATACCTATTCCGCTTGCGTCACACTCTATCTCAAATGTGCTCTCAAGTTAGGTAGTGCGAGAACTGGTGCACTGCATAACCTTCCCTTGAGAGTCTGAAATGCACTCTCTTGAGCTTCACCCCACTGAAATCCAACAGTCTTTTTGACTACCTCAGTCAATGGTGCGGCTATGCTACTGAAATCCTTCACAAAGCGCCTGTAGAAACTCGCTAATCCATGAAAACTTCTAACCTCAGATACTGTAGTAGGTGTTGGCCAATCTCTAATTCGCTTTAACTTTCTCTTCATCCATCTCTATGCCATCTGCATCATCACTACAAAACCAAGAAAAACGACTCTATCCATGCAGAATGTGCATTTCTTATAATTAGCAAATAATGTTTCTTTTCTTAAAATATCAAGCACACATTTCAAGTGACCTACATGTTCATCTAAAGATTTGCTGTATACTAATATATCATCAAAATAGACCACTACAAACTTCCCTATACATGCACGCAACACATGGTTCATAAGTCTCATAAAAGTACTAGAGGCGTTTGTTAAACCAAAAGGCATTACTAACCACTCATATAACCCATACTTAGTTTTAAAAGCGGTCTTCCACTCGTCACCTTCTCTCATACGAAATGGTGATATCCACTCTTAAGGTCAATTTTACTAAAAATCTTAGATCCATGTAGTTCATCTAACATATCATCTAGCCTAGGAATGGGATGTCGATACTTTACCGTGATATTATTGATGGCACGACAATCCACGCACATACGCCACGTCCCATCCTTCTTAGGCACTAATAACACTGGTACTGCGCACGGGCTCATACTCTCTCGTACGTAACCCTTCTCCATCAGCTCCTCAACTTGCCTTTGAAGTTCCTTGGTCTCCTCAGGATTACTCCTATATGCGGGTCTATTAGGAATGACAGATCCAGACACGAAATCAATCTGATGTTCTATCCCTCGAATGGGTGGAAGCCCATTAGGAATGTCCTCTGTGAGTACGTCTTCAAATTCCTGCAAAAGAGAAGATATAGAAACAGGAAGGGAAGTTTAGTGTTAGTAAGTAAAGAAAAGTAAGGTGTGTCTTTATACACTAGCAGCAACACATGAGTTTGCTAGCTTTGTAGGCTCTCCTCACTTCTCCCTCACCAAGATAAAAACTCTTTTTCACTCTCCCTTTCTTCTCACTCTCTCTCGGCCCCCTTTCCCTTGGGTTTACTCTCAGTTCTAATCCCAGTGTTTCCCCCACTCTCGTGTTTAGATCTCATTTCCTCATTATTCTCACTACACTCTACCCCCCAAGGATGCGGATTCTCTCTCTCTCTCTCTCTTTCCCTTTCCAACTGTAATTTGACTTGATCATCATGGACCTGTTTTGGTGTCAAATGGTATAATGTAATGGGCTTGCCCTTATGCTGGAAAGAATATTTGTTTCGAAACCCATCATGTATCACCTTCCTATCGAACTGCCACGGCCTCCCCAAAAGTATGTGACCTGCCTGCATTGGTACCACATCACACAACACCTCATCCGTGTAAGGTCCAATGGTAAAAGTCAACAATACCTGCTTGGTCACCCTGATCTCACCACACTCATTAAGCCATTGTAGCCTATATGGCTTAGGATGTGCCAAACATGACAATCCCAATCTTGCCACAAATGCTGTGCTAGCCACGTTGTGCAACTACCCCAATCTACGATCATACTACATGACTTCCCATTCACGCTACACCTAGTATGGAAAAATATCTCTCTCTGCTGCTCGGTCTCCTCCTCAACTATCTGTGCTGTCAATGCTCTCCTAGACACAAGCGACATGTTATCTAGTGGGTATGCTGCTCCCTCATCATCATCATTAGCGTCCTCTAATGCAGGCATCTCATCTTCCACCTCCTCATCTGTGGAATCGATATTACCATCATCCTTCACTATTAGTGTTCGCTTGTTGGGGCACTGTGATGCATAATGTCCCAAACCTAAGCACTTAAAACACTTTACCTCCTTGGATTTTGGAATTACCACTTCAGACTTAACCTTAACCTCTACCCTCTACCTGCCTCCATTTCATTTCCCTTACCATTATCAGCCCTGGGCTTATTGAAACCCTCATCTCTCCTGTCATTACTAGGCCACTTCCCCCTCCAAGCAGAAGTTCCCTGTGTAGTGTATCTAGATGCGATTTCTTCCTCAACTGTCTTTCTACCTTGATCGCCATATGTAGCATATCCTCCAACTCCACATAATGATGCAACTCAACTACACTTGCAATCTCCTTATTTAACCCTCCTAAAAACCGAGCCATCGTGGCTTCTCTATCCTCCACCACATTCGCCCTAATCATTGCTACCTCCATCTCTGTATGATAGTCCTCAACACTCTTCGAACCCTGATACAAATGTTGTAGCTTCTGATATAATTCTCTGTAATAGTGGCTTGGAATGAACCTCTTACGCATGAGAGCCTTTAACTCCTCCCAAGTCTCAACTGGCCTCTCATGGTTCCTCCTCCTATTAGTTACCAACTGATCCCACCAAATCACTGCATAGTCTGCAAACTCAATTGCAGCCAACTTCACCTTCTTCTCATCGGAATACCTATGACAATTAAAGATCAGCTCAATCTTCCTTTCCCAGTCCAAATACGCCTCTGGATCATTTCTGCCATGGAAAGATGGAATTTTCATCTTGATACTGCCCAAATCACCATCAATATCATCTCTCCTACCATGATCTCTCCTGTCAGGCTCCCTCCGATAGTCATAATTTGCTCATCATATGCATCTCTCCCATATCTATCTCCAAATCTGTCACCAAACCTATCACCAAATCGTCTATTTTCCCCCCATAGGCCCTTCTATCTCTCTCTCTGAAAACCTCTCTGCTCATCAAACCTCCTATCCCGCCTGTCATATCTCCTCTCATACCGCCTATCCCGCGGCCTATTCCTAACCTCCTCATCTTCGAACTCATCCAACTCCTCCATATCATCCAGATTATTCTCTGCCTCAAACTCATGTATAGGTACCCTAGGTGGTTGTTGCTCTGCCTGTTTCTGCCTAGATTGTTGTGGCCCCTCAACCTCCTTCGGAACACTAGAGAATTGGAGACTAGTAACCTCTCTGACAACCTTTCCATTGCCGCATTCATAGTTCCAAACATCTCCCGGAACTCAGCCATACTCTTTTCCATTGTATTAATCCTCTCATCCACGTTCATATCTTTCTCTGTCATCTTACTTAATAAACAGATTAGTAATAACAAGAAATAAATAAAATTAAACAAGGAAAAACTCACGAACTCTCGTGTTTCACTCTCTCTCAAGCACTCCCTTCGAAAAATTACCTCCGTTCAATGTCGAACGCTAACCACCAATGGATTGCACAATCCGTGTGTAGTCCAAAAGTCAGCAAAATCCACAAGGAATCAAAGAAATAAGGGTATCAAGAAAATAAGACGTGATTCGAGAAGCAAAGACGACACTCGATCAATAAAACCTAAAACTAGAGTGCAAAAGGAATGAATAAAATAACAAGTGCAAGGAATATGCCAAGTATAGAAGGCACTATGCAAATACTGAAAAGAAAAATATCAATCACGAATTTTTTTTTTTTTTTGGTCAGTCTAGGCAATATGTCAATTGACAGAAGAATTGTCAAAAGCAAATACCATGGTCCAAGGCGCTGTTCGTGACTTGGGAATGACGTGAATATGAATAACATAAGTTTAATTTTGGTTCACTAAAAGTCTGGAAAAGCAACAAAATTTCAAAAGGTATTTTGGTTTTAGTCACTGACACGAATTTGAAGCTGATTCAGTTTTTTTTTTTTTTTTTTTTTTTTTGTGCGCTCACAGGCGTGAATTTTTTTTTTTTTTTTTTTTTTTTTTTTAAAAAAAAAACTTACTCAAATAACAAAATTACTCAAGGCAAATAGACGAACTGGGCATTAAGCATGCAAAAGAAGGAAAAATCCAATTGACTGTCATAAATCAGAATTGTGTTTCCTCTTTTAATTTTTTTTTTTTTGTTTTTTTTTTTTGAAACGACTCACAGTAAACGAACAGGGTTTTGAAGACCAAAAGAAACAAAGGGAACAGGAAGAAAAATAAATAAATAAAGAAAAGTCAGACCTGAAATCTGGCTCTGATAACCAATTGATACGAAACAAGATACGAAACAGACGAAATCCGATCCAAGATCCCGTAGACCCCCAAAGAACCTGTCCTTGAAAACCCTTGGAGATAGCCTCAGACGAATTTTGCCAGCAAATCGGACGCCACAAAGGATGCCAACCCTTTGATAAGTCTTTGTTCAATCACTGAACGATGATAAAATTTTCTCAATCTCAAGAAAAGTTACTATTCACGCACAAAAAATAGGGTGCTCCATTAAGAGTTGTTTTTGAGTTTAAATAGTAACATACTCAAACCCTAAGAGAGCTAAAAAGACTATTATAGTCATAAACTACCCATTATCAACTAAAAGCCCATAAATCCTAATTTCTAGCCCACTTTAAACCCATAACTAAATAAAATAAACTAACCCAAATAATAAATAAAAACGGTAATCCTCGTTGGTTCCATACATGCAAATAATTAATAAAATGCCTAAATAACTGAAAACGATTCATGCATGCTGCTCCCCGATGACTTGGGTCAAGTGTATAACTCTTGAACCCTCTTCCTTGAAGCCCAATAGATCTCGAACATGCTTGTTCAATTCAGCTACATGGCGTTGGGCCAGGCCTGCCATAGCGTCCTTGATCTTCCTAGCTCTGTGTCTTATAATTGGTCCAACCGGTACATGGATTGGATCGGTTGTGGTCTGGACCGAATCAGGTGCAGCTAGGATCACATCAATACCGGTATGAAACAGCCTGGTTCTAGAAGCTATGCAATCAGGTCATGAAGGCCGATATGGAGACTTGTGTAAAATTTTCTAGTTCCAGAAAGCATGCACACCGAGTCTGAGACACCGTAATGCTGGTATCATGGACCGATACGCCGGTCTCAGTACATAAAAAATTCAAAACATTTATGCATGTGACCCTAAGACACATGAGCATCTAATAAAGAAAGGTGATTTGCTTTCAATGAGCTTAGAAATACTTGAATATCAACTCACTTACATTGAGAGCCCTAAGCTATAAGACTTCACAAATGATATCTTCATTAAGCTCTATCCTCACACCAATTTTGCTTCATCTTTTTGTATACCTTTGCTAGTGCATCGAAGTAGCGAGTGTTGCATCATCAAAATCCATCATCAAATGCAATGGCGCTTGCATCCCGATACTTCGAAAAAATCGAATCATTTCTCCAACACTACTATATAAAAAATTTGCAAAACTCTTAGAGTATTAATCGAATCATTTCTCCAACACTACTATATAAAAAATTTGCAAAACTCTCGAGTATTAATATAATTTAAAAACGAACAAAAAGTCGGAAACAAACCCCGACCTTTTCTCCAATATGGTGACATCACAAAATAGAATATCTCAAGTATTCACAGAGAAATAAGAAACTAAAAACTCATTATAGATACCCTCAAGCTGCATGGTTTAGATAATCTACAAAACTAAGGAGATCTCTGCACAATTTTTTCATACCACCACTGTACCAGGTTTTAATTGAACTAATTGAACCCAAAAGTTTGCAAATAATGTAAAGAGGTAATCGAAGTGATATAACATAATATTAAGAGAGACACGAAGCAAGCGAGACAAAAAATTTGGCAAGTTCTGAAATGAAAAACATGGCATTCCCTATGGAAAATGGTTGTACAAAAAATTCTAATAAAAACAATTATGGCACAAGTAACTATCTAAAATAATAAGGTTGGACAACAACGTATCAATCCATTGGAAGAACATATCGCAAAAGACTCTGGAAATACCTTTCCTTAAAAGCTCCTTACCAAACAACGCCAAAAACCATTCCAATTCAAATTGTTAACCACGACCTCTAAATTGGCCATCAAGTGCCATATTTTGGAACAAGAAAAAAAGAACATTCAATGAATTGCAAAATAAAGAGGTTCTAGAAATGCATCCAATTAATTGTTCAATAAGAACTCCACACTGACACCAACACCTTCCCTCAGATACAAAAAAAAAAAAAAAAAAAAAAAAAAAAAAAAAAAAAAAAAAGAAAAGAAAGAGAGAGAAGACCCACCAACCACCAAAAGGAGGGAAAGAATCCTTCCAATTTCCACAATAATTACTAATTAAAGCAAGTCTAGCTAAATTATGCGCGACCACGGTACAGACTCTAGGTCTGAACTGAACCAAAATCTGATTCGAACGGGCAATCGTTTCTTGGATATCACAAATCACCCAAGCAATTTCTTTGGTACTTTGAGTCTTTCATAGTACCAAATTAACCACATTTAACGCATCGGACTCAATAATACTAGGCAAAGCTTTGGTCTCAACAACAAGGTTTATCCCACATAAGATAGCTTCAGCTTCAACCTGTTCTATATCAGAACCCTCCGAACTCTGTTGGATAGTCACTGCTTGCACACTTCCCTCGATGTTTTTAATTACCACCCCAATACCACCACGGATCCCATTCAAGGGCAAGGAACCATCAACTATGCCCCTAAATCTAGGACTAGTGGTCTGTCGTGTTGCATCATCGCCCTTTCTGCCACTCTCACAAAACATATTTTCACCTTTCTGCCGCAGTCGTGAGGAAATGATACTTTCTGCAGATGCGATAATTTTACCCGTGTTAGGCTTAAGATTCTGAAAAATGAAGTTATTCCTAGCTCCCCAACAATTCCACATGATAGCTGCGAACAGGCTCCTATCAATCTTCGCCAAAGGTTTCCAGCAAAACCGCAAAAGTTCACTAATATCCTTTCCCTGGAATTTTTTAATGGTAGTGTACCACCTCGTCTCTTTCCAACACAGTTTTGCGCTATCACACCTAAATAAAGCATGAAGAACCGACTCCTCCTCTCTGGAACATCTAGGGCAAATACCATGGTTAGTGACCTTCTTTAAGTGAAGCTTCACAGCCACTGGCAATAGATCCCGACATGCTCTCCAAACAAAGATCTTTATTTTTTCTGGTGCTTCAATACCCCAAATGTCATTCCAGAAATCTGAGCTATTAGACTGAACAATTTTCGTAGAAAGTAATTATGTATATTGAATGTTAAATATTTAATAGTAAGGTAAGAGCTCACCACAAATCTTAAAAAAAACGAGAGAACATATACCTCGGTGTAGGTCCGGGATAATCCTTTGTTTCATAGTCCTGGGGCTATTTACAATTAGCCAATTAAGAATTCTCAGATGTACTAGCAAGTGCATCAAAGATGCAGTCATCAATTCTCCCGAGAGAGTCCCCTTGGTTTACCTATCTCAATAATAAACTAGCCCATGCTTGACTAGCCAAGCAGACAAACGACCCTGAAAATCCAAATAAATCTTTTTTGTTTATGTTATGGTTCGCATTTTTTCTATGGTTCGGCGGTATCTAAAACTTCGATTCTATTTTTAAACTCCCTGGTTAAGTTCTTCCTTTTTTGGTTATTAGTGTAATTCCAATATGTGTAAAATTCATCAGAGCATAGTTTTTCTGGGCAGTTTCTTTGTGAAAATGTATGTATAACCAAAAGCGGACCACCCCTAAAATCTGGTCAAGTTTTAATTGTTCAAGTCAACTCTGTAGTAATACGATCAGCTAAGCCTTTGTCATCATCTAATTATTTTCGAATGGGTCCATTGAATGACGTACATTTTATCAAAAATTATACTTAATAGAGTTGCTCAAAGGGGGAATTCTTTTTTTTTTTTTTTTTTTTTTTTATTCTGTCGGGCCTAACTCGCTGCCTTATGGTCTTCGCGAATCTGAACACCCAGGTGATACGCACTTCTGACTGTGAATCTTCCCCTCCTGTCAAAATGTCAACATAACTGATCATCCGTGCTTCTCCTAGGCAGCTGAATCCTCCTGATTTCCTCTACATCCATCGGTAAAAAGTGTTCATTTAGGATGTTCGTGTTCCAACAATAATCTTGAGTCAGTAATGCCGCCACCTTAGAGTCCCGAGGTAGAAAAAAAACTCCTTAAAATCCCCGAATAGCAAAGCCCTAACACTCAAATGGATCATTTCATTAACACCACAGCATACAAAATTAGCAAAATGATAAGCAATATACATCTGCTCCTAAATATTCATAAGAACTCACAAATGGTTGGGATCAATATAGACA